>QRFJ01001416.1:156577-190575 GCA_006176705.1 Cocos nucifera
AGGATCATCATGAGAATGGTGCTTGATCCGAAAGATTAGTGTACGATCATTTCTTTAGGATAGATGAGTCTTGAGTTTATGATTTAGAAAAATTAGAGTGAGAGTACAAATACTCGCTAGAGAACAAGGGCACTGAGCATGACCACCTCAAGCAGTCATAAGGAAGTCTACCTTCTCATCAATAATTGGCTCAAAGCTATAGTGGTGTGTCTGATTCTTTAACCTGAGGTGCATCGGTAGTTCACCTTGAGGATGTTATAGTTTGACTATACCATAACTCAATCTCCTAGCCATTCAAAATCCTGAGGTGTATGTTGGCTATAGTATGTTCATTGTAGAAATTGGATTGCACTAATAGGAGATCTATTTATCTTGGTAGATGAGGAGCAGCCCTATGATTATCATGAGAATCAAGTCCATAAGCCCATAGCCATGGCAGAGTGAAATAATAGAAAAATAGTTTTTATTAGGATTTTCACATTGGACTTGAATCGAATGATTAATTCATATGATAGAAATTAGGGTTTGATGAGATTACCTTAACCCTAATCTGATCGAGGCTTAAGATAGAGAAACTTAATCACATGGGTAACTACACCGAGAGGTTCATTTTCAGTTCTAATGGATTGCCACCATATGCTGCTAGGCATCATTGGTGGATTTTGGAAGTAATTAGAATGATCTGGATGATCGATCATACTAGTTATCTGAATTAAAAAAAAATCTGATCCATCGAAAGATGTTTCGATGATGTCGATGATAGAGATCATGACATATCCCATTATCATATAGAATTGAACCTAACTGGATCACACAAATAAGGGTTTGGATCTGGATATCATCAATTGGACTAACCCAGTTCAATTGATTTGAATTGTTAGATATATATGCCCTATAAGCCAGAATTGGCTAATACTTGTAATACACTTCTAGGGGCAAAATTATAATTTTAACTATTATCAATAAAATAGGTTATTTTCTATCACATATGTATTTAGTGTCTGTGATACATCCTTTGAGTTAATGGTAATGATAATTCATATTTTCAAGAGTTAAAAATTTAAGACATGAATAATCATTATTAACTCATAAAATGCTCCCGACCATAGGATCATCACGAGGATGGTGATTGATTCGGAAGGTTGGTGTACAATCTCTTTTCTTTAGTAGATGAGTCTTAAATCTATGGTGTGGAGACACTAGAGTGAGAGTACAGGTACTCGTTAGAGAACGAGGGCACTGAGCGTGACCACCTCAAGTAGTCATTAGGAAGTCTACCTTCTCGTCAATGACTGACTCGATGCTGCAGTGGTGTGTTTGATTCTTTGACTTGAGATGCATCGATAGTTCACCTTGAGGGTGTTATAGTTTGAATATACCATAACTCGATCTCCTAGCCATACGAAATCCTGAGGTGCATGTTGGCTATAGCATGTTCATTGTAGGAACGGGATTGCATCAAGATGGAATCTATCTACCTCGATGGTAGAGGAGCAGCCCTATGATGATCATGAGAGTCAAGTCCAGAAGCCAATGGCCATGGTAGAGTGAAATAATAGAAAGAGTTTCTATTTAGGATTTTATATCGGATTTGAATCAAATGATTACATCATATGACAGAAACTAGAGTTTGACGAGTTCACCTTAACCATAATCTGATCGAAGCTCTAGATAGAAGAACTTAATCACATGGATAGTTGCACCAAGAGATTCGCATTTAGCTCTGATGGGTTGCCACCATATACTGCTAGGTGTCACTGATGGATTTTGGGAGCAATTAGAATGATTTAAATGATCGATCATTCTAGCTATTTGAATCAGTAGAGTTCTGGTCCATCGAAAGGAGTTTTGATGACATCGATGATAGAGATCATGACATATCCCATTACCATATAGAACTAGACCTAACTGGATCACACAAACAAGAGCTTGAATCTGGTGATCATCAATTTAACTAATCCAATTCAATTGATCTGAATGAGATTCAATTAGGTTCAAGAAAATCGTGCTAGCACTCGATTGAACCTAACATTCTTCTTTTACTATCATAAATAGTTATCCTGACTGAGCCAAAGGAGTTTGTGCTCAATCAGAGGCCTTCACTTGGTTTGACTGGAGCTTGCCAAGGTTCGAAAAGGGTTGTCTTATTTTGTAAGACAATACCTGCCATTTTTGGTCATCTGCCATTTCTCATCCTTTGACTTTGGTCAAAAGTTGACCTTTGACTAGTCAAAATATTGACCATTGATACTTTGACTTCTGTCCATGTATCATGCACCTATTGGAGAGCTGGTGGGGGCTTGTCCCCCTACTAGAACCTGGCAAGGAGGAGGGCACACGCCACCCTTGGCGTGTGCCCATGTTTGAGGCACCCAGGAGTCCCTATTGGACAGGGACTCCATCTCCTTTTTGGATTTCGATTAGACTTCTTCTAAGAACCAAGTTTGACTGATCTTAGGTGCCCTCTAAGGAGGAATCTAAGGGACTCTATTTTTACCAATCAGATTTAAATCTAATTTCACAAAGGATTGTGATTGGTTGGGAAGAAGAGGAGTTAGATCACGCATAGTCTATAAATAAGACCCTACGCCCAACCCAAGGAATATCTGAAAATTGAAAATTTCCACACCCCAAGGCTGCCTCTCCTCTCCTCCTCCATGCCAAGTCCATCTTCTCCCTCTCCTCTTCATTGCCCAAAGGTGTTTGGGATCCAAGTTGGTGCAATCCAGACGAGAGAAAGGCGATAGAAGGCTAGAGAGCTGTGCTGCTGCAAAGGACAACCGCTGATCTTTGAAAGGTGTTTTGAAGATCCTCCAGATCAAATCTAGATCTAATTTTTGGAAACATGATAGAGAAGAAGAGGATCTCTAGATCCAGTCTGAGTGGATATTGATAGAGGCCAGGCACTTGCGTGGCTAGATCCAGAACCTTCCGCTGCTTATAGGATCATCAACGGATAATAGGATTACCCTACATCAAGGTAAATTAAATTTGATTTAATTTATTTAGATTTTATTTTTATTATTTGAATAATAAGAATTAGATTTGAAATATTTTAGATCTAATTTATATTAAAGAGAAAAATTTTAAAATATATCTCTTAATCTGATCAGATCTGAACGAACCTAGTCTGGGAAATCAGAATTACCCTTCAACTGATATCAGAGCCAAGGTTCTAAAGTATTTAGATCTAATTTTAAATTTATTATAATAAAAAAATATGTGATTTTAGATGTCACATGAGATGTGATCAGATCTAAAATTAGAAAAAATTAAAATTAATTGATTTGGATCTAAGATTAGAAAATATGCATGACTAGTTCTAAAATAGAATAGTTCTATAGAATAGTCTTGCATGTTTATAATTTAATTTGATTAATTCATATTTTAGATCTATTTATTTAATATTTTTTATTATTATAATTATTATAATAACATCTAAAAATAGTAAATAAAAATTATTTAATTTTAAACATTATATGAGATATGATTGATGCATGTCTAGACTAGTTGTAGAATAGTTCTACATAGTTGTCTAGATAGACAGCAACTCTTGCTCCATTACTGATGCGTAGGATCATATCTCCATCCCTCAGCCTCCTGCTATCCTCAAGACCCTATATGGAAGTGCACAGGTGTGCTAGGGCACATCTTCTTGGAAAGATGAATACCATGTCTGAAGGATATTAATCCCCTCTTAGAGTTTTCCATACTAAACCTCTTTAGTACTTTCTCTATGTACATCTTCTATGAAAGTCCTAGCATCCTGTTTGGTCTATCCCTATAGACCTTAATTCCTAGAATAAAGGATGCTTCGCCTAGGTCTTACATGGAGAATTCCTTGGACAACCATAATTTGACTGTTGTCAACATGGAAATATCATTCCCTATATGGAGGATATCATCCACGTACAATACGAGGAAGACAACAGCGCTCCCACTGATCTTTTTGAAAACACACAGTTCCTCTTCATTTTTGATGAAACCAAACTTTTTGATCACATCATTGAAACGAGTGTTCCAGCTCCGAGATGCTTGCTTAAGTCCATATATGGACCTTTGTAGCTTGCAAACCTTGTGATCAGTATCACTGGATGTGAAACCTAGTGGCTGTTCCAAAGCTAGAGGGCTACACTGCTGCAAAGGACAACTGCTGATCTTCGAAAGGTATTTTCAAGATTTTCCAGATCATATCTAGATCTGATTTTTGGAGACGTGATAGAGAAGAAGAGGATCTCCAGATCTAGTTCGAGTGGATATCGGTAGAGGTCAGGCACTTGCATGGCTAGATCCAGAACCTTCCGCTACTTATAGGATCATTAACAGATAATAGGATTACCCTACATCAAGGTAAATTAAATTAAATTAAATTTATTTAAATTTTTTTTATTATTAGAATAATAAGAATCAGATCTAAAACACTCTAGATCTGATTTAGATCAATGAGAAAAAAATTTAAAATATATCTCTTGATCCGATTAGATCTGAACGAATCTGGTATGAAAAATCAGGATTTTCCTTCATGAATAAGATTCAATTAGGTTCAAAAAAATTATGCTAGCACATGATTGAGCCTAATGTTCTCCTTCAACAATCATTAAAAGTTATCTTGACTAAACCAAATATATTTAGACTCACTTAGAAACCTTTACTTGATCTGACTAGAATTTGTCCAGGTCAGAAAAGGGTTATCTTAATTTATGAGATAAATTTAAGACAACACCTACCATTTCTTATCATCTACTAAATCTTATCTTTTGACTTTGGTCAAACATTGACTTTTGATACTTAGACATCTGCCCATGTGTCATGCACCCATAGTAGAAAAGATGGGACTTTGTTCCTCTGCTAAAAAGAAGAAAGAGAGGGGGCACACACCTAGAGAGGCGTGCACCCAAAGAGGATGGTGCCTGGAGTCCCATATAGATGGGACTCCAGGTTTCTTCATGCTCCCTACTTTGGTGGTGTCAAAGACTCTTCTTTGATCAGTCTTGGTGCCACATAAGTGTTAGATATGTGTGCCCTAAAAGTCAGAATTGACTGACACTTGTTATACACTTCTAAGGGTAAAATTATAATTTTGACTATAAATAATAAAATAAGTTATTTTCTATCACAATGTGTATTTAGTGTCTATGATATATCCCTTGAGTTAATGGTAATGATAGTTTATATTTTCAAGAGATGAAAATTTAAGACATGAATTTTTGTTTTTAACTCATAAAATGCTTCCGACCGTAGGATCGTCATGAGGATGGTGGTTGATCCGAAAGGTTAGTGTACAATCACTTCTTTATAGTAGATGAGTCTTGAGTCTATGGTGCAGAGACATCAGAGCGAGAGTACAGGTACTCATTGGAGAACGAGGGCACTAAGTGTGATGACCTCGAGCAGTCATTAGAAAGTCTACCTTCTCGTCGATGACTGGCTCGAAGCTGTAGTTGTGTGTCGAGTTTTTTGACCTGAGGTGCATCGGCAGTTCATCTTGAGGGTGTTATAGTTTGACTACACCATAACTCGATCACCTAGTCATTCGAAATTCTGAGGTGTATGTTGGCTATAGCATGTTCATTGTAGGAATTGGATTGCACTAATAGGAAATCCATCTACCTCAGTGGATGGGGAGTAGCCCTATGATGATCATGAGAATCAAGTCCATAAGCCTATGGCCATGGCAGAGTGAAATAATAGAAAGAGTTTCTATTAAGGTTTTTATATTGGACTTAAATCGAATGATTAATCATATGATGGATATTAGGGTTTGACGAGTTCACCTTAACCCTAATCTGATCGGGGCTCAAGATAGAGGAACTTAATCACATAGGTAACTACACCGAGAGGTTCATTCCTAGTTCTGATGGGTTGCCACCATATACTGCTAGATGTTGCTGATGAATTTTGGGAGCAATTAGAATGATTTGGATGATCGATCATACTAGTTGTCTGAATCAGAAAAGTTCTGATCCATCGGAAGGTGTTTCGATGATGTCGATGATAAAGATCATGACATATCCTATTACCATATAGAACTAAACCTAACTAGGTCATACAAACAAGGGTTTGGATCTGGATATCATCAATTGGACTAACCCAGTTCAATTGATTTAAAAAAGATTCAATTAGGTTCAAGAAAATTATGCTAGCACATGATTGAGCCTAATGTTCTCCTTCAACAATCATTAAAAGTTGTCTTGATTGAGCCAAATATGTTTGGGCTCACTCAGGTACTATTACTTGGTCTGACTGGAGGTTGTTCAGGTCAGAAAAAGATTGTCTTATTTATGAGATAAATTTGAGACAAACCTACCAATTTTCATCACCTGCTAATTCTTGTCTTCTGACTTTGGTCAAACATTGACCTTTGACACTTAGACATCTACCCATGTGTCATGCAACCATAGGAGAGAGATTTGACCTTTGTCTACCTGTTAAAAGGAGGAAAGGGATGGGGTGCATGCCTAGGGAGGCGTGTGCCCAAGGATGATGATGCTTGGAGTCCCATACAGATGGGACTCTAGGTTGCTTCATGGAATAAACTTAGGTGGCACCTAAGACTCTACTTTGACCAGTCTTGGCACCACCCAAGGATGTTTGAGAGGTGTTCTCATCTAATTGGATCAGGTGATGTCATTTCATCAATTAGATTTAGATTTGATTGCATGAGGAGACGTAATTGGTTGAGATGATGTGGCACTACATGGCGCAGCAGGATCTATATAAATCCTATCTACACCTTGGTTTGAAGAATTCTTCCTTTGCCCATGCCACATAACCCCTCTCTCCTCTTCTCTATGCCTACCTCTAATCTTCTCTCTCCTTTCCATGCCCAAGAGGCCTTGGGCTTCAGTTTGGTGCGATCCAAGCAAGAGAAAGGGGACAAGAAAGAAGGAAGGCAACACTACTACAAGAGATGACACCAAATCTTTAAAAATTATTTTAAAGAGCTTCAAGATCAGATCTAGATCTGATCTTTAGAGGATAGATTGAGAAGGAGGAGATCTCTAGATTCTATCTGAGTGGATACTGATAGAGGCTAAGCGATTGCGTGTCTGTATCTAGAATCTCAGGTAATCAGCAGGATCATCATAGGATAATAGGATTACCCAACAACAAGGTATAAATTAAGTTTGATTTAATTTATTTTTATTTTATTTATTAGATTCATCTAATCAAATTTGAAAAGTATCAAATCTGATTTAGATCTAAAAAAAAATTTTTTTGAAATATTTTTTTTGGTCAAATCAGATCTGAATGAATCTGACCCGAGAAATAGGATTTTTTGTTCAAATGGTATCAGAGCCAGGTTCCCATAAATAATTTAGATCTAATTTTAATTTATTTTTGATATGATAATTAGGTGATTTTAGATGTCACATGAGATATGATTAGTTCTAAAATTAGAAAAATTAAGAAATTAAATAAATAGATCTAAGTTGTACGAAATGTTTGACTAGTTGTAGAATAGAATTATTCTATGTATAGTCTTGCATGATCATAATTTAATTTGATTAGTTATAATTTTTAGATCTATTTATTTATTATTTTTTAATATTATAAATATTATAATAAGATCAAAGAAATAGAAAATAAAGTTATTTAATTTTTGTTCATATGAGATATGATGAATGCAAGTTTAGACTAGTTGTAGAATAGTTCTACATAATTATCTAGAATAGAATTTATTTTGATAAGAATGATTTAAATTTAATTTTTTAAATGATTATGAGATAATATAGATCTAAAAATATGCATGATATGATACATAAAGATGTATGCAAAACATGTTTAAAGTTAGGTCAATCTTATATATGAGATTTATAATGTAGATCTAACTAGTTTTATAGTTTTCATATTTCTAATTAAGGCGTTCCCCTTGGCCGTCTGGTCATAAGAACAAAGTAGATTTTAAATGCCCTCTCCTACCATTCGATGGATTATTCTTATGATGAGTAGGGGTACTGCGCATTCATCCTTAATCAGAAATCCAAAAACTTATTTTCTACAAAACCCTAGATTCTAAAATCCTAGGATTTTATTTATATATTTTGTTTGAGAATCCTAAACTTAATTAAGAATTAAGATTATGAAATATGTTAGGTCTAAAAATTAAAAATTTTTAGATTTAAGGTATATTCATAAAATTAGGTTCAGGCTTGATAGCTCAATTAGGTCTAGCGGTTGATCAGACTGAATCAAGAGTTGGTTAAATGGGATCAAGAGTGCTTAAATTAACCAGCCTAATAGGATTAAGTTTGAATCAAGATCGAATCACATAAGTGATTGATCAAGCTAAGATCAATTAGGCTCAGTAGTTAGAGTCTGGATTGTAAGCTAACTTGATTGGTTCTGACTCAGCAATTTGGTGTCTAAGGTAAGTTTGGTAGATACGATTGACTGGTTTTTAATTAGGAGCTACTTGACTCGAATGCATTCTTATTGAGTTAATGGGATATCCCTTCCAGCGGTCTCACTTACCTAGCCATATTTGTTGACCCAGTCCAGATCTAAGGTGGTTAACAATCCGAGCTAACCCATGCCACTAGGTTAGTCATAATTGTTATGGCTATTGTAAGTGAAGTTTAAAGAGACCAAAATCAAATCTCCCTAAGAAAAGATTAAGTCTAAGGTCTTCCACCATTGTAGATATGCGGGCCCTTCTCAGGGTTGATTGTTCTCAGCTGGTTACAGTGGTTCAATTGTACTGAAAAGATGCAACCATGTCTATTATCATTGGATGCTATAGGCTAGAGGATGGATTGGACTCAATATTTTGGATACGGTGAGAGACCCAATTAGAAATCCAATTTGTGCAAATGATGGATCTGACTTAACTAAGAAGTGAATCAATATTTCGGACATGGTGAGATTTATGAATTAGAGACCAAGTTTGGGTGCACTATGATTAGAGTCTTGTTGAACAAGTGTTGTTCACTCATTGGCTAACCCATCATCAATAACTATTAGGTTAGGTGATGAGTCAGTTGGTGGGACTGCACCACCCACTTGTAATCATTAATCATGGAGATTTTTGCATCTCTACAAAGAAAGTGTAAGGATCCAAGAAAATAGTAGGAGCTCATTTATTTAAAAATAAAATTTCTAAACAAATTAATTAAGTCTTAATTACAAAATCTAACTAAAAACTTTGACTCTCTATAGGAAATGTCTGCATCCAACACACCAGCCCATATCCTGGACACCCATAGACTGACTGAACCCAATTACAAGAATTAGCTTCGAAACTTTAAAATTATTTTGGATTTTGAGAAGTTAACTCATGTATTGGACTAGGATCTCCCCACCTTATTGGTCCGTCCATCCGTTGAATAGAGAGTGTCTCTCGATAAATGGATGAACGAAGATAACAAGGTCAGATACTATATATTGGGCTCGATGTTTGATGAGCTTCAGTGCCAATATGAAGATATCAAGACTGTCCGTCAAATATTGGCTCATCTGCAAGAGTTGTTTGATGAACAGAGTCGTGCAGCCAAATATCAGATCACTAAACAACTTTTTAAGGCTAAGATGCATGATGGACAGTCAGTCTAAGATCATTGTCTGATGATGATCAAGGATTTGGAAGAGCTTGAGAAGCTCAAGTGAAGTTAGATTAAGATCTACAGAATGACATAATTTTGCAATCCTTGATTGATGCGTATGGGCAATTCATCATGAACTATCATTTGCATAAACTTCAGAGTACTTTGGCTGAACTTACGAACATGCTGGTTACTGTTGAGCTTTCCATGAAAGGTTCTAAAGGCTTAGTGCTTGCTATGGAAAGGACTTATTCTAAGAGAAAGTCTTTTGGAAAGAAGAAAAAGTCTGTGAAAAGATAAAAGATGGAAGGTGGAAAGAAGAAAAAGGCAGAGCTGAAGAAGAAGACCACTAACAAAGAAAAGTAATTTCATTATCACACAGACGGCCACTAAAAGCGGAACTGTCTTATTTACCTGACCATCTTGAAGAATAAGAAGGATGCAGGTCCTTCTGGAGGTATGCTCGTTATTGAACCTAACCTTACGATTTCTTCTGCATCCAGTTGGGTGCTTGACTTTGGTTCTAGTGCTCATTTGTGCACTTCCATGCAGGGTCTTGAGGATAGCAGAAGACTGAGTGATGATGAGATGATCCTACATGTCAGAAATGGAGAAAGAATTGCTACTGTGGCTATGAGAGCCTACCCTCTTTGACTATCGTCTAGCTTAGATTTAGTACTTAGGGATTGTTACTATGTGCCTGCTGCAAGTAGGAATTTGATTTCTATTTCATGTTTAGCATAAGAAGGCTATGTAATTAGTTTTCTTAAGGACCATTATAATATTGTTTATGAAAGAAATAAAATTGCAAGTAATTTTCTCATTAATGATCTCTATCAGTTACATATTGATGTATCTATTTTTGATATCAAGCAAAATGTGAATGCCATAAGAACAAAATGACTCAGAGATAGTCCAAATGATAGATATCTATGGCACCTTACACTTGGTCATATAGTAGAAGATAGGGTTAACAAATTAGAGAAAATTGGGCTATTAAGTCCGTTGACTTTCAATTCATATCCAATTTGTGAATCTTATCTTCATGAAAAAATGACTAAGCTTTCTTTTGTAGGACATGAGGAAAAGGCCACGGATTTACTTGCCCTAGTACATACTGATGTGTGTGGCCCATTTGGTGTGCCAGCTAGAGACAATTTTATCTACTTTATAACCTTCATCAATGATTTATCTCGGTATGGGTATGTGTATCTTATGAGACACAAGTCTGAAGCTTTTGAAAAGTTCAAGAAATTCAGACATGAAGTCAAAAAGCAAACTAGAATATCCATTAAGATTCTTCGATCAGATCGAGGAGGTGAATACTTTAGTCAGAAATTTGTTGACTATCTCAAGCAAAATGGCATAATCTCTCAATAGACTCCACCTAGAACACCTCAACTCAATGAGATTTCAGAATGGAGAAATCGGATCCTATTAGATATGTTCCGATCTATGATGAGTTTCACAGACCTTTCTGAATTTCTTTAGGAACATAGTCTGTTAACTACATATACTTACCGAATAGGATTTCCTCTAAAACCATTTCTACCATACCATATGAGATAGGGCATTGTAAGAAATCAAGTATGAGTCATCTCAAAATTTGGGGTTGTCCAGCTCATGTCAAAAGACAACAAGCGGATAAGTTAGACTTCAGGTCCTTTAGAGCTTGATTAATAGGATATTCTAAAGATTCATTAGGATATTATTTTTACTTTCTAGAAGATCACAATGTGATTGTGAGTTGGCATGCCATCTTTCTTGAAAAATAGTTTATTTAAGATGGCGACATTGGAAAGCAAATCAAGCTCGAGGAGAAAGTCTCACAAGAGGAATGAGCTAAGAACAAATGTAACCAAATCAGGTTGAGCCAATACAATCACTACCTCCTCCACCTCGTAGATCAGAAAGGATTTTCCATCCCCCTGAAAGGTACTTTGGTACTATTTTAGAGAAAATAAAAAAAATATTCCTCGTAGATAATGGGGTTCATGGTGATGATCCCAAAATCTATGATGAGGCAATATCGGATATCGACTCCAAGAAATGGTTAGAGGCAATGAAGTAAGAAATTGACTCGATGCACTCAAACCAAGTCTGGACCTTGGTAGATCCACCAGAAGCTATAGTATCTATTGGGTGTAAATGGATCTACAAGAGAAAGATTAGTGCAGATGGAAATGTGGAGACATTCAAAGCTAGATTAGTGGCAAAAGGGTATAGTCAACGTAAAGGCACTGACTATCAGGATACCTTTTCGCTAGTAGCTATGCTAAAATCCATCCGCACATTGCTTGCTATTGCAGCCTATTTTGAATATGAAATATTGCAAATGAACATAAAAATGGCATTCTTAAATGGATACCTTGAGGAAGATATCTATATGGAATAGCCGCTAGATTTCACATCTAGTGATGCTGATCAGAAGGTACGCAAGCTGCAAAGGTCCATATATAGACTTAAGCAAGCATCTCAGAGGTAGAATATTCATTTTAATGATGTGACCAAATTATTTAGTTTTGTCAAGAACGAAAAGGAATCGTGTGTCTTCAAAAAAATCAGTGGGAGCACTATTGTCTTCCTCGTATTGTACGTGGATGATATCCTCCTTATTAGGAACGATATTCCCATGTCGACCATAGTTAAAATATAGTTATCCAAAGAATTCTCCATGAAAGACTTAGGAGAAGAATTCTTTATTCTAAGAATTAAGGTTTGTAATGATAGACCGAATAGGATGCTAGGACTTTCATAGAAAATGTACATAGAGAAAGTGCAAAAGAGGTTTAGCATGGAAAGCTCTAAGAGGGATTTGGTATCCTTCAGACATGGCATTCATCTCTCCAAGAAGATGTGCCCAAGTACACCTGAGGAAATAGAACACATGAGCAAGATTCCTTATGCTTCAGCAATAGGGAGCCTCATGTATGCCATGTTATGTACACGACCTGATATAGCTCATATTGTGAGTGTCACGAGTAGATATCAGTCGAATTCAGATGAAGAACACTAGACTTCTGTGAAATGTATCCTTAAGTACCTAAGAAGAACTAAGGATATGTTCTTGATTTTTGGTAATGAAGAACTCCAAGTCCAGGGGTATACAGACTCGAATTTTATGTCTGATGTAGATGATCGAAAGTAGACATCTGAAAGTCTATTTGTTTGTAATGGCGGTGCTGTCAATTGGAAGAGTTCTAAGCAGACAGTGATCATAGATTCTACCATGGAAGCAGAATATATCGCTGCATCAGAAGCCACGAAGGAGGCATTCTGGTACAAGAAATTCACCGCAGAGATCGAAGTGATGCCATCAGATGCCATTCCTCTATACTGTGACAATAATGACACCATAGCCCTTGCTAAGGTGCCAAGGTGTTATCAGAAATCTAAGCACATCGAGCGATGATACCACCTTATCCACGGTTATCTCGAGAAAGGATACGTTGAGATCAAGAGAGTCGACTCTACAGATAATGCGGCGGATCCACTCATAAAGCCATTTGGCCAGCAAAAGATCAAAGCCCATCTTGAGAAGATGAGACATAGAATTGTAGCCAATTGGCTTTAGTTTAAGTGAAAGTTTGTTAGATATGTGTGCCCTAGAAGCTAGAATTGGCCGACACTTGTTATACACTTCTAAGGGCAAAATTATAATTTTGACTATAAATAATAAAATGGGTTATTTTCTATCGTAATGTGTATTTAATATCTATGATACATCCCTTGAGTTAATGGTAATGATAGTTCATACTTTCAAGAGTTGAAAATTTAAGACATGAATTTTTGTTATTAGCTCATAAAATGCTTTCGATCGTAGGATCATCATGAAAATGGTGGTTGATCCAGAAAATTGATGTACAATCGCTTCTTTATAGTAGATGAGTCTTGAGTCTATGGTGTAGAGACACTGGTGTGAGAGTATAGGTACTCGTTGGAGAACGAGGGCACTGAGCGTGACCACCTCGAGCAGTCATTAGAAAGTCTACCTTCTCGTCGATGACTGGCTCGAAGCTACAATTATGTGTTTGATTCTTTGACCTAAGGTGCATCGACAGTTCACCTTGATGGTGTTATAATTTGACTACACCATAACTCGATCTCCTAGCCATTCGAAATCCTGAGGTGTATGTTGGCTATAGCATTTTTATTGTAGGAATTGGATTACACCAATAGAAAATCTATCTATCTCGGTGGATGAGGAGTCGCCCTATGATGATCATAAGAATCAAGTCCATAAGCCCATGACCATAGCAGAGTGAAATAATAGAAAGAGTTTCTATTAAGGTTTTCATATTGGACTTGAATCGAATGATTAATCATATGATGGATATTAGGGTTAGACGAGTTCACCTTAACCCTAGTCTGATTAAGACTCAAGATAGAGGAACTTAATCACACAGGTAACTACATCGAGAGGTTCATTCTCAATTCTGATGGATTGTCATCATATACAGATAGGTGTCACTGGTTGATTTTGGGAGCACTTAGAATGATTTGGATGATCGATCATACTAGTTGTCTGAAACGGAAAAGTTTTGATCCATCGAAAGGTATTTCGATGATATCGATAATAGAGATCATGACATATCCCATTACCATATGAAACTAAACCTAACTAGATCACACAAATAAGGATTTGGATATAGATATCATCAATTATACTAACTTAGTTCAATTGATTTGAATAAGATTTAATTAGGTTCAAGGAAATCGTGCTAGCACATGATTGAGCCTAATGTTCTCCTTCAATAAGCATTAAAAGTTATCTCGACTGAGCCAAATATGTTTGAGCTCATTTAGGTATCTTTACTTGATCTGACTAAAGCTTGTCTAGATCAAAAAAGGGTTGTCTTAATTTATGAGATAAATTTAAGACAACACCTATCATTTTTCGTCATCTGCTAATTCTTGTCTTTTGACTTTGGTCAAACATTGACCTTTGAGACTTAGACATCTGCCCATGTATCATACACCCATAGGAGAGAGATTTGACCTTTGTCCACCTGCTAAAAGGAGGAAAGAAAGGGGGTGCATGCCTAGGGAGGTGTGCACCCAAGGATGATGATGCCTAGGGTCCCATACAGATGGGACTCTAGGTTGCTTCATGGAATAAAGTTAGGTGGTGCCTAAGACTCTACTTTGATCAGTCTTGGTACCACCTAAGGATGTTTGAGAGAGGCTCTCATCTGATTGGATCAGGTGATGTCATCCCACCAATCTAATTTAGATCTGATTGCATGAAGAGTTATGATTGGCCGGGATGATGTGGCACTGCATGGCGTAGTAGGATCTATATAAACCCTATCTGCACCTAGGTTTGAAGAGTTCTTCCTTTGCCCATGCCACATAACCCCTCTCCCCTCTTCTCCATACCTACCTCTAATCTTCTCTCTCTTCTCCACGCCCAAGAGGCCTTGGGATTCAGTTTGGTGCAATCTAGGCAAGAGAAAGGCGACAAAAAAGTAAGAAGGTAGCACTACTGCAAGAGATGACACTAGATCTTCAAAAATTATTTTGAAGACCTTTAAGATCAGATCCAAATTTGATCTTTGAAGGATAGATTGAGAAGAAGAAGATCTCCAGATCCTACCTGACTGGATACCGATAGAGGTCAGGTAATTGCATGGCTGCATTTATAATCTCAAGTAATCAGCAGGATCATCATAGGATAATAGGATTACCCAACAACAAGGTACAAATTAAATCTGACTTAATTTATTTTTATTTTATTTATTGGATTCATCTAATCAGATTTAAAAAGTATTAGATCTAATTTAAATCTAAGAAAATTTTTTTTTGAAATATTTCTCTTGATCAAATCAGATCTGAACGAATCTGATCCAGAAAATAAGATTTTCACTTCACTAAGGAGGTTTGTGAGGGACTCTAATCTGATTGGATTAGATGATGTCATACCAATCAAATTTAGATCTGATTGCATAAAGAGCCATGATTGATCGAAATGATGTGGCACCGCATGGTGCAGTAGGGTCTATATAAACCCTATCTGTGCCTAGGATTTTATGTTTCTTCCCTTTGCCCACACCACATAGCCCCTCTCCCTCCTTCTCCATGCCACCCTCTACTTCTCTCTCTCCTCTCCATGCTCAAGAGGCTTCGGGCTCCAATTTGATGCGATCCAAGCAAGAGAAAGACGACAGAAAAGAAAGAAGGCAGCACTACTACAAGAGACAACCGTTGATTTTCAAAAGATATTTTGAAGACCTTCAAGATCAGATTCAAATCTAATTTTTGGAGCATAGATTGAGAAGGAGAAGATCTTCAGATCCTATCCAAGTGGAGATCGGTAGAGGCCAGACGCTTGCATGGCTACATCCAGAACCTCGGGCAAACATCAAGATCATCATTGGATAATAGGATTACCTATAACAAGGTATAATTAAATAATATTTAATTTAATTTAATTTATTTTTATTTTATTAGATTGATAAAATTAGATCTGAAGAGTCTCAGATCTGATTTGGATCTAAAATTTTTTTTTTGAAATATCCTTCTTGATCAAATCAGATTTGAATGAACCTGACCTATAAAGTAGGATTTTCCCTTCAGGTATGCCTTGAGTTTGTCAAAAATAGATTGTCATTCCTCTAATGACCTGAAATCCTTGATTTGTTTTAAGATTTTAAAAAATGAAAGATATTTTTCAGCTGACCTGGATATAAATTTGCTAAGAGATGCCACTCACCCTGTAAGTCATTGTACCTCTTTTAGGGAGATCAGGGGTTTCACCTTAAGTAGTGCATGGATTTTTTTGGGGTTGACTTCTATTCCTCTCTGAGTTATAAGAAAACCAAGAAAATTTTCAATCATAACACTGAAAGCATATTTATTGGGGTTAAGCTTCATTTGGTACTTATGGAGCTCTCTGATTGCTTCTTCTAGGTTGGTAATGTGCCGATCTTTCTTCATGCTTTTAACTAGCATGTCATCAACATAAACTTTCATATTGTGATCAATCTGGTGCTTAAAAACTTTGTTGACTATGCACTGATAGCTGGCATCTACATTTTTCAAACCAAATGGCATCATTTCATAATAGTACAAACCTTTATCAATGATAAAAGATATATTGTCTTAATCTTCTAGAGCCATTCTGATTTGATTATAGTTAGAGAAAGCATCCATAAAGCTTAACAGCTTGGGCCCTAAGGTCATATCAATCAATTGGTCAATTTTTGGGAGAGAAAAGCAATCCTTGGGGCAAGCTTTGTTAAGATCAGTAAAATCAATACAGATTCTTCATTTTTTGCTTGCCTTTTTAATCATCATAATATTGACAATTCAATTTAGGTATTGTGCTTCCCTGATGAATCCCGCTTTCAGAAGCTTGTCAACTTCCTCATCTATTGCCTTTTATCTTTCTAAAGCAAAACTTCTTTTCTTTTATTTCATAGGCTTGTATTTGGGGTCGATATTTAGCTTATGCATGATGACATCAGTAGGTATTTCTAGCATATTAACATAGCCTATAGCATGGTGATCGTTGGGGAAGAAGGATGGAAGATGCATGAAATAAAAGCAATGGAAGAAAGAGGAAGAAAATCTCTTCTCTCAAAATTTAATTCAACAACTCAAAAATTGGTTGAGTATAATGAATGCCAAGGGCCTTATTTATAGTGTAAAAATCTTAATTTGGAAGCAATTTGGAAGCAAAAGGAATCCTAGACAAAGTCACAAAAAATATTCTAAATGAAATCAAAAGGAACAAAATGAAACAAAGTCAAAAACTAGACTCCTACTCAGACTAGGAAACCTAATAATCTTGCACACTACCATAGGTCTGTCAGATAATTTAATTAGGATCCAAAATTTATAGTGGTAGCAAGGCAAACAAGCCTGTAGGGCTCGAAGAGAGATTTTCGAAATTGGGTCATAATAAAAATTCTGACATCAGATGACCAAGTTATGGCTGTTCCAGCTCGACAGTGTTAGAACCCTATAGGAACTAATGTAATTAGATTAAATTCGCACTCTTTTAGGTATGATCCCTTAAATTCATATATCTGTCAGCTGTGACATCTGCATCACATATCTAAAGTTGACCAAGCAAACACGTCAATGTTTTGCTGAAGGAAAGAAACCAGTTTTTCTTGGAGGTCGGTATTCAATTGAGCTCCTTCTGGATAGTTTTCTCCAGATCTCTTTCCAAGGGGATGGTAATAAGTGGTTTAGCAGACTCACCTCGACTTTTTCTACCTTTGCTTTCAAGCTCTTGGTCCGAAACTTCAATTGGTGGTCTTTTAGCTGGCTTTTTTATTTATGAAGCTATCAGGAAACATTGTCTAGCCAGCATCTAGTCTTCATGCATTTCCCCGATGCCAAGCTTGGTGGAGAATCGGACTAGCAGGTGGTATGTTGAGACTACTGCCTTAAGAGCATTGAGCCCAGGTCAGCCAAGGATGGTGTGGTATGCGAAAAGTATCCTGATGACTAGAAATGTAAGTTGTATGGTCAACTGACAGGGTTCTTTTCCAGCAGTGACTGGTAGCATGATTTTTCCTTCAACTACCATCGAGTCATCTATTCCAGCAGTGGTAGCATGATTTTTCCTTCAACTACCATCGAGTCATCTGAAAATCAAATCAACAGGCCACCAACTTATCTCAAATTACTTAACATATTCATTTTTGAGAAAGCATCATAGAATAATACATCTATTGAGCTTTCATTATCTACTAGAATTCTTTTTACATCATAATTTGCTATTGGCATAGAAACATTGACAGCATTATTGTGGGGTGTTTGAACCCCTTGGACATCTTCATCAGAAAAGAAAATGATATTTTTGGGGTACTATCTTTTTGGAGAGGGACTCTTGGATCCCCCCTGAGGTCCACTGCCCTGTGAGACCGTATTAATGACTCCTACAGTTGGCTGGTTATGTTCAGCAACATCATCTAACTTCTAGCGCAGCTTCAGGGCTTGATTTGATCGATCTTGGACATACATGCTGAGATAATCTTGGCAAATTAAAGCCTCAATCTCATCCTTGAGTTGATGGTATTCTTCAGTATCACGCCCATGATCCCTATAGAAGTGGAAGAATTTGTTCTTATCCTATTTAGCAATAGGGCCCTTCATAGGATTAGGATGATGGAGATATCGTTGATTCTCTATCTCCATCAGGATCTATGATCGAGAGGTGGATAGAGAAGCGTAGCTATCAAATTTTTGGGGCGGACTTTGGGACCTCAGATTTTTTTAAGGTGGATCGCTAGTGCTCCCCTGATTCCTCGTTCTTTATTATGGGGCCACTTTTTTTTCTCTTTGTTCTTTCTATCCTTCTTATTCAACTTCTCCTCTTTAGCATGGGCATACTTTTGGATTCGAGCTAACATTCTCTTATAGTTTTTTAGGAAGTTCTTGTTGAGGGAGAAGACCAGACAGTAGCTCATGAGTTTCTGCTTTAAGGTTGACATGGCGATGGACTCATTGATGTCTTTTACTTCTAGAATGGCCACTTTAAAATGGACCATGTACTCATGGAGGGATTCGACCTCCTACTATACTATGAAGAAGAGGCTATTTGAGTGCTTTTGATGTAGATGGTTGCTCCCAAAATAGGCCATGAAGAGCCTACTCAGCTAGTCAAAAGATGAAATGGACTCCAAGTGGAGTCCAGAGAACCACATTCTTGTAGATCTCTTAAGGGTGATGGGGAAGGCCATACAAAGAAGGCTGTCAGATGCTTCTTGAACCCTAATTACATCTTTGTATCACTCAAGATAATCTTGAGGGTCTGTGAAACCATCGAAAGGCTATAGTACAAGCATTTTGAACTGGGAAGGAATCAATTCATTCTAGATTTTAGTAGAAAATGGAGACATGAAGTGGAAGTCCTTCTTACTTTGGAAAAATCTTTTGAGCTGCACCTCCTTCAGCTTTCTCTCGAGATCTTGAAGCTTCTGCTCTAGATTTGCCTTCCACAATGGTTTCTTGCTATAGGGGGTTGATTTAGCTTCATAGGAGTGTTCATCTTGATCAAGAAGATGCTCTAGATGAAATTCTTAAGGGGTTGGAGGGTGGCTGGTCTGTGACGCAGCCTTTTGAGGGATAGATTCTTGCTATCACTTCATTATTTGTTGGAATTATTGCACGATGTTGGTGAGGGCTTGGACCTACTACACCAAAAGATTGAATTGCTATGGATCAATTATCATTAGAGGATAGGATTGGACCATCTCTGGAGGAGCTTCTAGAAAAGATGGAGCCAGATTCTACACTTTCTTTACCATTTTTATGAAATTATGGATAAAGTGCCCTTCTTCTAGCACCAATCTGTTAAAGCAGGGCTTCAAATTCTTGGAGAGAATTCATGCTAGAGAGCAGATTTTGGGTTGGGTCGATGTGGATCACGAACCTATTAGATATGTGCACTAGAAGCCAGATTGGTTAACACTTGTAATACACATTTTAGGAACCTTTTTATAATTTTGACTATAAATTAATAAAAAAATATTTTCTATCATATTATATATTCAAAGTATCTGTGATATATCCTTTGAGTTAACGGGTATGATAAACACATATTTTCAAGTGTTGAAAATTTAAGGCATGTGTTGTCATAATTAACTCATAAACTACTCCCAATTATAGGATTATCATGAGGATGGTGATCGATTCAAAAGATCGATATACGATCACTTTTTTAGGTTAGATGAGTCTTGAGTCTATGGTGTAGAGACACCAGAGTGAGAGTACAAGTACTCATTAGAGAATGAGGGAACTAAGCATGACCACCTATGATGATCATAAGATCGAGTCATAAAGCCATGACCATGGTAGTATAATATAATAGAAAAGAATTTTCTATTAGTGTTTCACATCGAACTCCAATCAAATGATTCAATCATATGATGGAATGTTGGGTTTGACGAGTTCACCTAAACCCTAATTCTATCGGCACTCATAATAGAAGAACCCAATCACACAGGTAGCTAAATCGAGAGGTTCACTTTTAGTTTTGATGGATTGCCATCATATACTTCTAGGTGTCACTAGTAGATTTTGAGAGCAATTAGAATGATCTTGATGATCGATCATTCTAATTTTGTGAATCAAAAAAGTTTTGGTCCATCGAAAGTTGTTTTGATGATGTCGATGATAGAAATCACGACATATCTCATTACCATATGAAATTAAACCTAAATAGATCACACAAATAAGGATTTGGGTCTAGATGTGATCAATTAGGCTAAGCTAGTTTGATTGATTTGGATTAGATCCAATTAGGTTCAAGAAAATCATGATAACACACAATTGAGCCTAACATTCTCCTTCTATAGTCTTTCTAGTTCATCTTAGCTGAGCCAAATTGGTTTGAGCTTATCCAAGAATCCTAAAAAGGTTTGTCCTAGTCTAATTCGAGCTTGTCTAGGTTCGGAAATGGTTGTCTTAATCCATCAAATAGAAATAAGACAATATCTACCAATTCCTGATACAACCTGCTATTTTTGATTTCATCAGGATATTGACCTAGTCTTTATAGGAATTGAAGGGTATGGCATGTGCCCCCTATATTTTTGATCTGGGATGCACACCACAAGGACTTTTCATTGAGAAATTGAGATGGGCCCCTGTATTTGGTGTGCACACAATAAGAGGAGGCATGGAGGAGGAGTTTGTTATAGAACAAACTCTTGGAGATAATTCTCCATGCCACCCTCTTCTCCTTATCCCTATTGTGTGACATTTCTAAGGAAATTTTAGGTGACAAAATCAGGTAGAGACTAGATATTTCTCATGGGAATTCAGATTAAAATCTAATTAAATAAAGTAATTAGATTACTTAATGAAATTGGACTCTAGGATTGGCACAGGATCTATTTAAACCCTTCCTGTGCCCTAGGGTTTGGAACTTTGAGATCCCATGCCCCAAGGTTGCTGCCCCATTCCTCTCCATGCCTCCCTCCCTCTGGTCCTCTATCCCTTCTCCATGCCCAAGAGTTGGGCATGAGTTCTAGCAAAGGATCCACATATTTTGGCGCAAAGATTAGGAAGAAAGAGAAGTTGTTCATGAGATGAATGCATGATCTTCAAAGATAGATTTGAAGGATCAACCAGAAGACTCCAGATCTAAATTTTGGAGATTAGATCTAGAAAGAAAGCATGTCTAGATCTAGCCTGAGTGGACTCTGGTAGAGGCCAGGTATGTGCATGGCTAGATCTAGAACCTTGAAAATTGATAGATCATGGATAGGGTAACTATTACCCTAAATAGGTATTAGATTATATTCCTATTTTTATTCTAATTTTTATTTATAATATCAGATCAATAGGATCAAATCTAAGAACTCTCAAATCTGATAAAAAAATTATAGAAAAATTTTAGAATTTTTTGCTACAAATTAGATCAATCCTGCGATGGAAAAATAATTTTTTTTTTAACTAGTATTAGAGCTATGTTTGCAGTTCTTCAGATCAAATTTTGATCTAATTTTTGTTTTAGTTTTAGTCTAATATTAATAATTTTAGATGTCACATCAGATGTGATCAGATCTAAAATCAATAGATTAATTAGAAATTATATATATATATATATGCTGATATATGATGATGTATGAGATGCATGACTAGACTAGGTTTTAGAATTATTCTATGTGTAGTCAAGAATTAATTTCTTTTTGACATGATCAATTAAAATTTTTGATTAGATTTTTATTTTCAGATGTTATAAGAGTTATAATCAGATCTGAAATAGAAAATTAAAATTTAAATTAATACATGAGAAGTATTTGATGCATGTCTAGACTAGTTATATAGAATTGTTCTATGTATTGTTTGGAATAGAATTTTATATGATATGATCGTTTAAAATTTTATTTTTTAGATGTGATATGAGATATATCAGATCTAAAAACATGCATATGTTGATTAAATTTTGATACATGAGATGCATACAAAGCATGCATAGCTAGATCTATAATTTTGTATAAGATATATGTTGTCGATCTAATTATTTTGTAGTGCGACTATTAATTTTTTATTAAGATATTTTTCTTGATTGTCTGATGATAAGAGTAAGATGGATTTAAAAGCCCTCTCTTTCCATTCAATGGGATGCTCTTATGGCATGTACGGGTACTACGTGTTTGTTCTTAATCAAAAATTAGAAATTACTTTTCTACAATACCCTAGATCTTGAAATCCTAGGATTTTTTATGCATGTTTTATTTATAAATCCAAACTTAATTAATAATTAAGATTATGAAATCAATTAGATCTAAAAATTATGAATTTTTAGATCTAAGACTTCTTCATAAAATTGGGTTTGGGTATGGATAGCTCAATTAGGTCTAGCGGTTGATCAAATCGAATCAAAAGTTGGTTAGGTAGGATCAAGAGTGGTTAAAATTGACCAGCCCAATAAGATTAAGTCTGGATCAAGATCAACTCACAGTCATATATGGTCAACCAAGACAAGATCTAATTTGGCTCCATAGTTCGAGCCTGGATTGTAGGCTAACCCGATTAGTTTTGGTTTGACAAATTGGTATCTAAAATAAGTTTGGCAAATACGACCAGTGGTCTTTAATTGAAAGCTACTCGATCTGAATGCATTCACGGTGAGTTAATGACATATTTCACTCACTGACCTGGCTGATTGGATCGACCTAGTTTTGATTAGAGATGGCTAACGATTCAAGTTAACCGATGCCATTATATTAGACATAATTATTATGACTAAGTCAAGTCAAGTTTAAGAGATCTAAATCAAATCTTTCTAAGAAAATATTTAAGTCATAAGTCTTCCACCATTGTAGATGTGCAGGCCCTTCCCATGGTTTATTGTTCTAAACTGGTTATAGTGGTTTAGTTACACTGAAAAGATGCAATCATGTCTATTAGGCATTGGATGCTATAGGTTAGAGGATGGGTTGGGCTCAATATTTTGGATACGATGAGGGATCCAATCAGAAATTCAATTCATGCAAATGATGGATCTATCTTAACTAAGGAGTGGAGCAATATTTCGAACATGATGAGCTTCATGAATTAGAGATCAGGTTTGGGTGCACCAAGTTTAGAGAATCATTGGACAAGAGTTATCCATCCATCGGGCTAACCCATCATCAATAACTGTTAGGTAAGGTGGTGACTTAGTCGGTGGGACCACACCATCCACTAAAAATCAATGATTGTCAAGATTTTTGTATCTCTGCTAAGAAAGTATAGGGATCCAAGAAAATAGTGGAAGATAAAATTTATTTAAAAATAAAATTTTTAAATAAATTGGTTAAGTCTAATTATAATATCTAACTAGAAACTTTGACTCTTTATAGAAAAATGTCTACATCCAATCCATAAGCTCGAATCTTAGAAACCCACAAGCTGATAGGACCTAATTACAGGGATTGGCTCTATAACTTTAAAATTATCTTGGATTCTGAAAAGCTAACTCATGTATTGGATCAAGACACCCTACCTTACCAACACATCCATCCATTGATCAGAGAGCATCTCTAGAGAAATAGATGGACAAAGACAATAAAGATAGGTACTACATGATGGGCTTGATGTCTAATGAGCCTCAGCACCAATATGAGGACATCAAGACTGCTCTTCAAATATTGGCTCACCTATAAGAGTTGTTTGGTGAAGAGAGTGAAGAAAATACTAGTTTTCTGCCACAAGATTGATCTAATCTGATCTGATTTGTAGAAAAATTTTTAAATTTTTTTTATGAATTTTTATCAAATCTAAGAGTTCTTGGATCTAATCCATATGATCTGATATTGAAAACAAAAGATAAATTAAAACAAGAACAATAGTTATACCTGATTTGGGTAAATTAGTTATCCTATCGATGATCTACCATTGCCCAGGATTCTGAATCTAGTCATGCAAGTGCCTGACCTCTATCGGAGTCCACTTAGGTTGGATCTAGATGTGCTCTCCTTTGGATATGATCTCTAAAAATCAGATCTGGATCTGATTTGTAGAGCATTCAAAATAATAGTTTAAGGCAACGCGCCCGTCTCACAAACATGCCATCTCTTGCTTGATCTTCGCACCAATGCCTTGCATCTTCTTCATGGGAATTTAGCCCAACCTTTGGGCATGGAGAAGAGGGAGAGAAGGAGGAAGAAGGGGCGTGGAATATGGGAGGGGAGATAGCACTTTGGCAAGGAAGAATTTGGTGCATGAAAACCCTAGGCGCAATAGGGGTTTAAATAAATTTTGCTACGTCACATAGTGCCACACAGTATCAACCCATCGAATTGATTGATTTATTCTAATTTTAATTATATTGGCTATGTGATGTCACATGGACCAATCAAATTAGAGACCCCTAAAACCGTGCATAGATGGCACCAAGTTTGGATGAGCACAACTCTTTTGGCGCCTAGGTCTTTGATCCCATCAACAAACCCCAGAGTCCCATTCTCATGGGACTCTCTCCTCTTTTCCCCATGTGCACATGCCAACATGGGGTGTGCACATATATTTGTGCATGAAAACCCAAGGGGACGTACACCTCTAGAAAGTGTCTAGGGGGCGCACGCCCATGCCCTTTCTTCCCTACATCTGGGTCATCTCATGTCCTAACAGTGATAAGAATTGGTAGGTCTTATCCCATCCAATACAAGAATTGGCAAGTGTTATCCTATTCCCATATGATGGATTAGGATAACATTTTTCTGACCTGAACAAACTCTAGTTAGATTGAAACAAAGCTATACAGGATTCTTGGATGAGCTCAAACCAATTTGGCTTAGCCAAGACGAACTAGAATGATTGCAGAAGAAGAATGTTAGGCTTAATCATATGCTAGCATGGTTTTCTTGAATCTAATTGGATCCAATCCAAATCAATTGAACTGGATTAGCTTAATTGATCACATCCAGGTCCAAACCATTATTTGTGTGATCCAGTAAGGTTCAGTTTTGAATGATGCAGATCCTTTTGGAGGTATGCTCGTTATTGAACCTAACCTTACGATTTCTTTTGCATCCAGTTGGATGCTTGACTTTGGTTCTAGTGCTCATTTGTGCACTTTCATGTAGGGTCTTGAGAATAGCAGGAGACTGAGTGATGATGAGATGATCCTACATGTCAGAAATGGAGCAACTACTGTGGCTATGGGAGCCTACCCTCTTCGACTATCGTCTAGCTTAGATTTAGTACTTAGGGATTGTTACTATGTGCCTGCTGCAAGTAGGAATTTGATTTCTATTTCATGTTTAGCATAAGAAGGCTATGTAATTAGTTTACTTAAGGACCATTGTAATATTCTTTATGAAAGAAATAAAATTGCAAATAATTTTCTCATTAATGATCTCTATCAGTTACATATTGATGTATCTATTTTTAATATCAAGCAAAATGTGAATGCCATAAGAACAAAATGACTCAGAGATAGTCGAAATGATAGATATCTGTGGCACCTTAGACTTGGTCATATAGTAGAAGATAGGGTTAACAAATTAGAGAAAATTGGGCTATTAAATCCGTTGACTTTCAATTCATATCCAATTTATGAATCTTATCTTCATGAAAAAATGACTAAGCTTCCTTTTGTAGGACATGAGGAAAAGGCCACGGATTTACTTGCCCTAGTACAAACTGATGTGTGTGGCCCATTTGGTGTGCCGGCTAGAGGCAATTTTATCTACTTTATAACCTTCATCAATGATTTATCTCGGTATGGGTATGTGTATCTTATGAGACACAAGTCTGAAGCTTTTGAAAAGTTCAATAAATTCAGACATGAAGTCAAAAAGCAAACTAGAATATCCATTAAGATTCTTCGATCAGATCGAGGAGGTGAATACCTTAGTCAAAAATTTCTTGACTATCTCAAGCAAAATGGCATAATCTCTCAATAGACTCCACCTGGAACACCTCAACTCAATGGGATTTCAGAATGGAGGAATCGGATCCTATTAGATATGGTCCGATCTATGATGAGTTTCACAGACCTTTCTGAATTTCTTTAGGAACATAGTCTGTTAACTACAATATACTTACCGAATAGGGTTTCCTCTAAAACCATTTCTACCATACCATATGAGATATGGCATTGTAAGAAATCAAGTCTGAGTCATCTCAGAATTTGGGGTTGTCCGGCTCATGTCAAAAGACAACAAGCGGATAAGTTAGACTTTAGGATCCTTTAGAGCTCGATTCATAGGATATCCTAAAGAGTCATTAGGATATTATTTCTACATTCTAGAAGATCATAATGTGATTGTGAGTCGACATGCCATCTTTCTTGAAAAATAGTTTATTCAAGATAGCGGCATTGGAAAGCAGATCAAGCTCGATGAGAAAGTCTCACAAGAGCAACGAGCTAAGGACCAAATGGAACCAAATCAGGTTGAGCCAATACAATCACTACCTCCTCCACCTCGTAGATCGAAAAGGATTTTTCCATCCCCCTGAGAGGTACTTAGGTACTATTTCAGAGGAAAGTAGAGAAAATATTCCTCGTAGATAATGGGGTTCATGGTGATGATCCCAAAATCTATAATGAGGCAATATCGGATATCGACTCCAAGAAATGGTTAGAGGCAATGAAGTAAGAAATTGACTCGATGCACTCAAACCAAGTCTGGACCTTGGTAGATCCACCAAAAGGTATAGTACCTATTGGGTGTAAATGGATCTACAAGAGAAAGATTGGTGCAGATGGAAATGTGGAGACATTCAAAGCTAGATTAGTGGCAAAAGGGTATAGTCAACGTGAAGGCACTGACTATCAGGATACCTTTTCGCCAGTAGCTATGCTAAAATCCATCCACACATTGCTTGCTATTGCAGCCTATTTTCATTATGAAATATGGCAAATAAACATGAAAATGGCATTCTTAAATGGATACCTTGAGGAAGATATCTATATGGAATAGCCGCTAGGTTTCACATCTAGTGATGCTGATCAGAAGGTATGCAAGCTGCAAAGGTCCATATATAGACTTAAGCAAGCGTCTCAGAGCTAGAATTTCTATTTTAATAATGTGATCAAATTATTTAGTTTTGTCAAGAACGAAGAGGAATCATGTGTCTTCAAAAAAATCAGTGGGAGCACTATTGTCTTCCTCGTATTGTACGTGGATGATATCCTCCTTATTAGGAATGATATTCCCATGTCGACCATAGTTAAAATGTAGTTATCCAAAGAATTCTCCATGAAAGACTTAGGAGAAGAATTCTTTATTCTAGGAATTAAGGTTTATAATGATAGACTGAATAGGATGCTAGGACTTCCATAGAAAATGTACATAGAGAAAGTGCTAAAGAGGTTTAGCATGGAAAGCTCTAAGAGGGATTTGGTATCCTTAAGACATGGCATTCATCTCTCCAAGAAGATGTGCCCTAGTACACCTGAGGAAATAGAATGCATGAGCAAGATTCCTTATGCTTCAACAATAGGGAGCCTCATGTATGCCATGTTATGTACACAACCTGATATAGCTCATATTGTGAGTGTCATGAGTAAATATCAGCCGAATTCAGATGAAGAACACTAAACTTCTGTGAAATGTACCCTTAAGTACCTAAGAAGAACTAAGGATATGTTCTTGATTTTTGGTAATGAAGAACTCCAAGTCCAGGGGTATACAGACTCGAATTTTATGTCTGATGTAGATGATCGAAAGTAGACAACTAAAAGTCTATTTGTTTGTAATGGCAGTGCTGTCAATTGGAAGAGTTCTAAGCAGACAGTGATCATAGATTCTACCATGGAAGTAGAATATATCGCTGCATCAGAAGCCGCGAAGGAGGCATTCTAGTACAAGAAGTTCACCGCAGAGATCGAAGTGATGCCATCAGATGCCATTCCTCTATACTGTGATAATAATGACACCATAGCCCTTGCTAAGGTGCCAAGGTATTATCAGAAATCTAAGCACATCAAGCGATGATACCACCTTATCCACGATTATCTCGAGAAAGGATACGTTGAGATCAAGAGAGTCGACTATACAGATAATGCGGCAAATCCACTCATAAAGCCATTTGGCCAGCAGAAGATCGAAGCCCATCTTGAAAAGATGAGACATAGAATTATAGCCAATTGGCTTTAGTTCAAGTGAAAGTTTGTTAGATATGTGTGCCCTAGAAGCTAGAATTGGCCGACACTTGTTATACACTTTTAAGGGCAAAATTATAATTTTGACTATAAATAATAAAATGGGTTATTTTCTATCATAATGTATATTTAATATCTATGATACATCCCTTGAGTTAATGGTAATGATAGTTCATACTTTCAAGAGTTGAAAATTTAAGACATGAATTTTTGTTATTAGCTCATAAAATGCTTTCGATCGTAGGATCATCATGAAAATGGTGGTTGATCCAGAAGATTGATATACAATCGCTTCTTTATAGTAGATGAGTCTTGAGTCTATGGTGTAGAGACACTGGTGTGAGAGTATAGATACTTGTTAGAGAATGAGGGCACTGAGCGTGACCACCTCGAGCAGTCATTAGAAAGTCTACCTTATCGTCGATGACTAGCTCGAAGCTACAATTATGTGTTTGATTCTTTGACCTGAGGTGCATCGACAGTTCACCTTGAGGGTGTTATAATTTGACTACACCATAACTCGATCTCCTAGCCATTCGAAACCCTGAGGTGTATGTTGGCTATAGCATTTTCATTGTAGGAATTGGATTACACCAATAGAAAATCTATCTATCTCGGTGGATGAGGAGTAGCCCTATGATGATCATAAGAATCAAGTCCATAAGCCCATGGCCATGGCAGAGTGAAATAATAGAAAGAGTTTCTACTAAGGTTTTCATATTGGACTTGAATTGAATGATTAATCATATGATGGATATTAGGGTTAGACGAGTTCACCTTAACCCTAGTCTGATTAAGACTCAAGATAGAGGAACTTAATCACACAGGTAACTACATTGAGAGGTTCATTCTCAATTCTGATGGATTTTCATCATATATAGATAGGTGTCACTGGTTGATTTTGGGAGCACTTAGAATGTTTTGGATGATCGATCATACTAGTTGTCTGAAATGGAAAAGTTTTGATCCATCGGAAGGTATTTCGATAATATCGATAATAGAGATCATGACATATCCCATTACCATATGAAACTAAACCTAACTAGATCACACAAATAAGGATTTGGATATAGATATCATCAATTATACCAACTCAGTTCAATTGATTTGAATAAGATTTAATTTGGTTCAAGAAAATCGTGCTAGCACATGATTGAGCCTAATGTTCTCCTTCAATAAGCATTAAAAGTTATCTCGACTGAGCCAAATATGTTTGAGCTCATTCAGGTATCTTTACTTGATCTGACTAAAGCTTGTTTAGATCAAAAAAGGGTTCTCTTAATTTGTGAGATAAATTTAAGACAATACTTATCATTTTTCGTCATCTGCTAATTCTTGTCTTTTGACTTTGGTCAAACATTGACCTTTGAGACTTAGACATCTGCCCATGTGTCATGCACCCATAGGAGAGAGATTTGACCTTTGTCCACCTGCTAAAAGGAGGAAAGAAAGGGGGTGCATGCCTAGGGAGGCGTGCACCCAAGGATGATGATGCCTAGAGTCCCATATAGATGGGACTCTAGGTTGCTTCATAGAATAAACTTAGGTGGTGCCTAAGACTCTACTTTGATCAGTCTTGGTACCACCTAAGGATGTTTGAGAGAGGCTCTCATCTGATTGGATCAGGTGATATCATCCCACCAATCTAATTTAGATCTGATTGCACGAAGAGTTATGATTGGCCGGGACGATGTGGCACTACATGGCGCAGTAAGATCTATATAAACCCTATCTGCACCTAGGTTTGAAGAGTTCTTCCTTTGCCCATGCCACATAACCCCTCTCCCCTCTTCTCCATACCTACCTCTAATCTTCTCTCTCTTCTCCATGCTCAAGAGGCCTTGGGCTTCAGTTTGGTGCAATCTAGGCAAGAGAAAGGCGATAAAAAAGTAAGAAGGTAGCACTACTGTAAGAGATGACACTAGATCTTCAAAAATTATTTTGAAGACCTTTAAGATCAGATCCAAATTTGATCTTTGAAGGATAGATTGAGAAGAAGAAGATCTCCAGATCCTACCTAAGTGGATACCGATAGAGGTCAGGCAATTGCATGGCTGCATCCATAATCTCAAGCAATCAGCTGGATCATCATAGGATAATAGGATTACCCAACAATAAGGTACAAATTAAATCTGACTTAATTTATTTTTATTTTATTTATTGGATTCATCTAATCAGATTTAAAAAGTATTAGATCTGATTTAAATCTAAGAAAATTTTTTTTTGAAATATTTCTCTTGATCAAATCAGATCTGAATGAATCTGATCCGAAAAATAAGATTTTCACTTCACTAAGGAGGTTTGTGAGGGACTCTAATCTGATTGGATTAGATGATGTCATACCAATCAGATTTAGATCTGATTGCATAAAGAGCCGTGATTGATCGGGATGATGTGGCACCGCATGGTGCAGCAGGGTCTATATAAACCCAATCAGTGCCTAGGATTTTATGTTTCTTCTCATTGCCCACACCACATAGCCCCTCTCCCTCCTTCTCCATGCCACCCTCTACTTCTCTCTCTCCTCTCCATGCTCAAGAGGCTTCGGGCTCCAATTTGATGCGATCCAAGCAAGAGAAAGACGATAGGAAAGAAAGAAGGCAGCACTACTATAAGAGACAACCGTTGATTTTCAAAAGATATTTTGAAGACCTTCAAGATCAGATTCAAATCTAATTTTTAGAGCATAGATTGAGAAGGAGAAGATCTTCAGATCCTATCCAAGTGGATACCGGTAGAGGCCAGACACTTGCATGGCTACATCCAGAACCTCGGGCAAACATCAGGATCATCATTGGATAATAGGATTACCTATAACAAGGTATAATTAAATAATATTTAATTTAATTTAATTTATTTTTATTTTATTAGATTGATAAAATTAGATCTGAAGAGTCTCAGATCTGATTTGGATCTAAAATTTTTTTTTTGAAATATTCTTCTTGATCAAATCAGATTTGAATGAACCAGACCTAGAAAGTAGAATTTTCCCTTCAGGTATGCCTTGAGTTTGTCAAAAATAGATTGACATTCCTCTAATGACCTGAAATCCTTGATTTGTTTTAAGATTTTAAAAAATGAAAGATATTTTTCAGCTGACCTGGGTATAAATTTGCTAAGAGATGCCACTCACCCTGTAAGTCATTGTACCTCTTTTAGGGAGATCAGGGGTTTCACCTTAAGTAGTGCATGGATTTTTTTGGGGTTGACTTCTATTCCTCTTTGAGTTATAAGAAAACCAAGAAATTTTTCAATCGTCACACTGAAAGCATATTTGCTAGGGTTAAGCTTCATTTGGTACTTATGGAGCTCTCTGATTGCTTCTTCTAGGTTGGTAAAGTGTCGATCTTTCTTCATGCTTTTAACTAGCATGTCATCAACATAAACTTTCATATTGTGATCAATTTGGTGCTTAAAAACTTTGTTGACTATGCACTGATAACTGACATCTACATTTTTCAAACCAAATGGCATCATTTTATAATAGTACAAACCTTTATCAGTGATAAAAGCTATATTCTCTTCATCTTCTAGAGCCATTCTGATTTGATTATAGCTAGAGAAAGCATCCATAAAGCTTAACAGCTTGGGCCCTAAGGTCACATCAATCAATTGGTCAATTTTTGGGAGAGAAAAGCAATCCTTGGGGCAAGCTTTGTTAAGATCAGTAAAATCAATACAGATTCTTCATTTTTTGCTTGCCTTTTTAATCATCATAATATTGACAATTCAATTTAGGTATTGTCCTTCTCTGATGAATCCCGCTTTCAGAAGCTTGTCAACTTCCTCATCTATTGCCTTTTATCTTTCTAAAGCAAAACTTCTTTTCTTTTATTTCATAGGCTTGTTTTTGGGGTCGATATTCAGCTTATGCATGATGACAACAGTAGGTATTTCTAGCATATTAACATAGCCTATAGCATGGTGATCGTTGGGGAAGAAGGATGGAAGATGCATGAAATAAAAGCAATGGAAGAAAGAGGAAGAAAATCTCTTCTCTCAAAATTTAATTCAATAACTCAAAAATTGGTTGAGTACAATGAATGCCAAGGGCCTTATTTATAGTGTAAAAATCTTAATTTGGAAGCAAAAGGAATCCTAGACAAAGTCACAAAAAATATTCTAAATGAAATCAAAAAGAACAAAATGAAACAAAGTCAAAAACTAGACTCCTACTCAGACTAGGAAACCTAATAATCTTGCACACTACCATAGGTCTGTCAGATAATTTAATTAGGATCCAAAATTTATAGTGGTAGCAAGGCAAACAAGCCTGTAGGGCTCGAAGAGAGATTTTCAAAATTGGGTCATAATAAAAATTCTAACATCAGATGACCAAGTCATGGCCGTTCCAGCTCGACAGTGTTAGAACCCTATAGGAACTAATGTAATTAGATTAAATTCGCACTCTTTTAGGTATGATCCCTTAAATTCATATATCTGTCAGCTGTGACATCTGCATCACATATCTGAAGTTGACCAAGCAAACATGTCGATGTTTTGCTGAAGGAAAGAAACCAGTTTTTCTTTGAGGTCGGTATTCAATTGAGCTCCTATCTGGATAGTTTTCTCCAGATCTCTTTCCAAGGGGATGGTAATAAGTGGTTTAGCAGACTCACCTCAACTTTTTCTACCTTTGCTTTCAAGCTCTTGGTCCGAAACTTCAATTGGTGGTCTTTTAGCTAGCTCTTTTATTTATGAAGCTATAGGAAACATTGTCTAGCCAGCATCTAGTCTTCATGCATTTCCCCGATGCCAAACTTGGTGGGGAATCGAACTAGCAGGTGGTATGTTGAGACTACTGCCTTAAGAGCATTGAGCCCAGGTCAGCCAAGGATGGTGTGGTATGCGAAAAGTATCCTAATGACTAGAAATGTAAGTTGTATGGTCAACTGACAGGGTTCTTTTCCAGCAGTGACTGGTAGCATGATTTTTCCTTCAACTACCATCGAGTCATCTATTCCAGCAGTGGTAGCATGATTTTTCCTTCAACTACCATCCAGTAAGGTTCACGATCTCTATCATCAATATCATTGAAATACCTTTCGATGGACCAAAACTCTTTTGATTCACCCAATTAGAATGATTGATCATCATGATCTTTCTAATTGCTCCCAAAATTCATCAGTGACACCAAACAGTATATGGTGACAACCATCAGAATTGAATGCAAACCTCTCGGTGCAGCTACTTGTATGATTAAGTTCTTCTATCACGAGCCCTGATAGGATTAGGGTTAAGGTGAACTTGTCAAACCCAACATCCTGTTATATGATTGAATCATTCGATCTGAGTCTGATGTGAAATCCTAATAGAAAACTTTTTTTTTATTATATCACACTACCATGGCCATGGACTTAAGGACTCAATCTCATGATCATCATAGGACTACTTCT
>QRFJ01001416.1:191575-223535 GCA_006176705.1 Cocos nucifera
TTAGGTGGTGCCTAAGACTCTACTTTGATCAGTCTTGGTACCACCTAAGGATGTTTGAGAGAGGCTCTCATCTGATTGGATCAGGTGATATCATCCCACCAATCTAATTTAGATCTGATTGCACGAAGAGTTATGATTGGCCGGGACGATGTGGCACTACATGGCGCAGTAAGATCTATATAAACCCTATCTGCACCTAGGTTTGAAGAGTTCTTCCTTTGCCCATGCCACATAACCCCTCTCCCCTCTTCTCCATACCTACCTCTAATCTTCTCTCTCTTCTCCATGCTCAAGAGGCCTTGGGCTTCAGTTTGGTGCAATCTAGGCAAGAGAAAGGCGATAAAAAAGTAAGAAGGTAGCACTACTGTAAGAGATGACACTAGATCTTCAAAAATTATTTTGAAGACCTTTAAGATCAGATCCAAATTTGATCTTTGAAGGATAGATTGAGAAGAAGAAGATCTCCAGATCCTACCTAAGTGGATACCGATAGAGGTCAGGCAATTGCATGGCTGCATCCATAATCTCAAGCAATCAGCTGGATCATCATAGGATAATAGGATTACCCAACAATAAGGTACAAATTAAATCTGACTTAATTTATTTTTATTTTATTTATTGGATTCATCTAATCAGATTTAAAAAGTATTAGATCTGATTTAAATCTAAGAAAATTTTTTTTTGAAATATTTCTCTTGATCAAATCAGATCTGAATGAATCTGATCCGAAAAATAAGATTTTCACTTCACTAAGGAGGTTTGTGAGGGACTCTAATCTGATTGGATTAGATGATGTCATACCAATCAGATTTAGATCTGATTGCATAAAGAGCCGTGATTGATCGGGATGATGTGGCACCGCATGGTGCAGCAGGGTCTATATAAACCCAATCAGTGCCTAGGATTTTATGTTTCTTCTCATTGCCCACACCACATAGCCCCTCTCCCTCCTTCTCCATGCCACCCTCTACTTCTCTCTCTCCTCTCCATGCTCAAGAGGCTTCGGGCTCCAATTTGATGCGATCCAAGCAAGAGAAAGACGATAGGAAAGAAAGAAGGCAGCACTACTATAAGAGACAACCGTTGATTTTCAAAAGATATTTTGAAGACCTTCAAGATCAGATTCAAATCTAATTTTTAGAGCATAGATTGAGAAGGAGAAGATCTTCAGATCCTATCCAAGTGGATACCGGTAGAGGCCAGACACTTGCATGGCTACATCCAGAACCTCGGGCAAACATCAGGATCATCATTGGATAATAGGATTACCTATAACAAGGTATAATTAAATAATATTTAATTTAATTTAATTTATTTTTATTTTATTAGATTGATAAAATTAGATCTGAAGAGTCTCAGATCTGATTTGGATCTAAAATTTTTTTTTTGAAATATTCTTCTTGATCAAATCAGATTTGAATGAACCAGACCTAGAAAGTAGAATTTTCCCTTCAGGTATGCCTTGAGTTTGTCAAAAATAGATTGACATTCCTCTAATGACCTGAAATCCTTGATTTGTTTTAAGATTTTAAAAAATGAAAGATATTTTTCAGCTGACCTGGGTATAAATTTGCTAAGAGATGCCACTCACCCTGTAAGTCATTGTACCTCTTTTAGGGAGATCAGGGGTTTCACCTTAAGTAGTGCATGGATTTTTTTGGGGTTGACTTCTATTCCTCTTTGAGTTATAAGAAAACCAAGAAATTTTTCAATCGTCACACTGAAAGCATATTTGCTAGGGTTAAGCTTCATTTGGTACTTATGGAGCTCTCTGATTGCTTCTTCTAGGTTGGTAAAGTGTCGATCTTTCTTCATGCTTTTAACTAGCATGTCATCAACATAAACTTTCATATTGTGATCAATTTGGTGCTTAAAAACTTTGTTGACTATGCACTGATAACTGACATCTACATTTTTCAAACCAAATGGCATCATTTTATAATAGTACAAACCTTTATCAGTGATAAAAGCTATATTCTCTTCATCTTCTAGAGCCATTCTGATTTGATTATAGCTAGAGAAAGCATCCATAAAGCTTAACAGCTTGGGCCCTAAGGTCACATCAATCAATTGGTCAATTTTTGGGAGAGAAAAGCAATCCTTGGGGCAAGCTTTGTTAAGATCAGTAAAATCAATACAGATTCTTCATTTTTTGCTTGCCTTTTTAATCATCATAATATTGACAATTCAATTTAGGTATTGTCCTTCTCTGATGAATCCCGCTTTCAGAAGCTTGTCAACTTCCTCATCTATTGCCTTTTATCTTTCTAAAGCAAAACTTCTTTTCTTTTATTTCATAGGCTTGTTTTTGGGGTCGATATTCAGCTTATGCATGATGACAACAGTAGGTATTTCTAGCATATTAACATAGCCTATAGCATGGTGATCGTTGGGGAAGAAGGATGGAAGATGCATGAAATAAAAGCAATGGAAGAAAGAGGAAGAAAATCTCTTCTCTCAAAATTTAATTCAATAACTCAAAAATTGGTTGAGTACAATGAATGCCAAGGGCCTTATTTATAGTGTAAAAATCTTAATTTGGAAGCAAAAGGAATCCTAGACAAAGTCACAAAAAATATTCTAAATGAAATCAAAAAGAACAAAATGAAACAAAGTCAAAAACTAGACTCCTACTCAGACTAGGAAACCTAATAATCTTGCACACTACCATAGGTCTGTCAGATAATTTAATTAGGATCCAAAATTTATAGTGGTAGCAAGGCAAACAAGCCTGTAGGGCTCGAAGAGAGATTTTCAAAATTGGGTCATAATAAAAATTCTAACATCAGATGACCAAGTCATGGCCGTTCCAGCTCGACAGTGTTAGAACCCTATAGGAACTAATGTAATTAGATTAAATTCGCACTCTTTTAGGTATGATCCCTTAAATTCATATATCTGTCAGCTGTGACATCTGCATCACATATCTGAAGTTGACCAAGCAAACATGTCGATGTTTTGCTGAAGGAAAGAAACCAGTTTTTCTTTGAGGTCGGTATTCAATTGAGCTCCTATCTGGATAGTTTTCTCCAGATCTCTTTCCAAGGGGATGGTAATAAGTGGTTTAGCAGACTCACCTCAACTTTTTCTACCTTTGCTTTCAAGCTCTTGGTCCGAAACTTCAATTGGTGGTCTTTTAGCTAGCTCTTTTATTTATGAAGCTATAGGAAACATTGTCTAGCCAGCATCTAGTCTTCATGCATTTCCCCGATGCCAAACTTGGTGGGGAATCGAACTAGCAGGTGGTATGTTGAGACTACTGCCTTAAGAGCATTGAGCCCAGGTCAGCCAAGGATGGTGTGGTATGCGAAAAGTATCCTAATGACTAGAAATGTAAGTTGTATGGTCAACTGACAGGGTTCTTTTCCAGCAGTGACTGGTAGCATGATTTTTCCTTCAACTACCATCGAGTCATCTATTCCAGCAGTGGTAGCATGATTTTTCCTTCAACTACCATCCAGTAAGGTTCACGATCTCTATCATCAATATCATTGAAATACCTTTCGATGGACCAAAACTCTTTTGATTCACCCAATTAGAATGATTGATCATCATGATCTTTCTAATTGCTCCCAAAATTCATCAGTGACACCAAACAGTATATGGTGACAACCATCAGAATTGAATGCAAACCTCTCGGTGCAGCTACTTGTATGATTAAGTTCTTCTATCACGAGCCCTGATAGGATTAGGGTTAAGGTGAACTTGTCAAACCCAACATCCTGTTATATGATTGAATCATTCGATCTGAGTCTGATGTGAAATCCTAATAGAAAACTTTTTTTTTATTATATCACACTACCATGGCCATGGACTTAAGGACTCAATCTCATGATCATCATAGGACTACTTCTCTACCAAGGTTGATAGATCCTATCTTGGTGCGAACCAGTCTCTATAATGAACATGCTATAGCCAATATACACCTCAGAATTCTGAATGGCTAGGAAATCGAGTTATGTAGTCAAACTATAACACACTCATGGTGGACTGCTGATGCACCTCAGATCTAAGAACCAGACACACAACTATAGCTTCAAGCTCAATCATTGATGAGAAAGTAGACTTTCTTATAACTGCTCGAGGTGGTCAGGCTCAGTGTCCTCATTCTCTAATAAGTATCTATACTCTCACTCTGATGTCTCCACACCATAGAATCAAGACTCATCTATCCTAAAGAAGCGATCATACACCAACCTTCCAAATCGATCACCATCCTCGTGATGATCCTACGATCAAGAGTTGTTTATGAGTTAATTATTAAAATACATGTCTCAAATTTTTAACTCTTAAAAATATGTATTAGCATTCCATTAACTTAAAGAATGTTTTACCGACACTATGTACACAATGTGATAGATTAAAATAATCCATTATTAATTTTTAAGTTAAAAATACAAAAATGCCTCTAGAATATGTATTACAAGGATCAACCAATCTAGCTTCTAGGGCTCTCATCTAACAAATAGTCGCGTTACCAAGTATCAAGTCATTAGAAGACTTTTTAAGGCTGAAATGCATGATAGGCAGTCGGTCCAAGATCATTATCTGATGATGATCAAGGACTTAGAAGAGCTTGCAAAGCTTGGTGTCAAGTTCGACAAGGACTTGCAAATTGATGTGATCTTGCAGTCCTTGACTGATGCATATGGGCAGTTCATCATAAACTTTCATATGCATAAACTATAATGTACCTTGGTTTAATTAATGAACATGTTGGTCACTACTGAGTTTTTTCTGATAGGTTTAAAGGGCCCAGTGCTTGCTGTGGTATGGATTTTTTCTAAAAGAAAGTCTTTTGGAAATAAGAAGTTTGCAAAGAAATAGAAGATTGAAGGTGGAAAGAAAAAGAAGAAGAATGAACTGAAGAAGAAGAAGGCCGTCGATAAAAAAAAATATTTTCATTGCAACACTGATGGCCATTGGAAGTGAAACTGCCCTTTATACCTAGCCAGCCAGAAGAACAAAAAGGAGGCAAGTGAAGAAAAAATCCTATTTCTCGGGTCAAGTTCGTTCAGATTTGATTTGATCAAGAGGGATATTTCAAAAATTTTTCTTTTAGATCTAAATTAGATCTGAGATTCTTCAGATCTAATTTTATCGATCTAATAAAATAAAATTAAATTAAATTAAATTAAATCTAATTTAATTATACCTTATTATGGATAATCCTATTATCCTGTGATGATCCTGATGTTTGCTTGAGGTTCTAGATGTAGCCACGCAAGCGCCTGACCTCCACCAATATCCACTTGGATAGGATTTGAAGATCTTCTCCTTCTCAATTTGTGCTCCAAAAATTAGATCTGGATCTAATCTTGAAGGTCTTCAAAATACCTTTTGAAGATCAACTATTGTCTCTTGCAGCAGTGCTGCCTTCTTCCTTTTCTGACGCCTTTCTCTTGCTTGGATCACACCAAACCAAAGCCCAAAGCCTCTTGGGTATGGAGAGGAGAGAGAGGATCAAAGGGTGGCATGGAGAAGGAGGGAGAGGGGCTATGTGGCATGGACAAAGGAAAGAAAATTCTAAATCCTAGAAGCTGATAGGGTTTATATAGACCGTGCTACGCCATGCAGTGCCATATCATCCCGGCCAATCATGGCTCTTTGCATAATCAGATCTAAATCTGATTGGTTGGATGACATCATCTAATCCAATCAAATTAGAGTTCCTCACAAACCTCCTTAGGTGGCACAAGACTGGTCAAAGAAAACTCTTTGGTGCCATCCAAGTAGAGAGCATGAAGCAACCCGGAGTCCCATCTGTATGGGACTCCAGGCATCATCCTCATTGGATGCAAGCCTCCCTAGGCATATGTCCCATCTCTTTCTTCCTTTTAGTAGGGGGATAAAGCCCCATCTTCTCTCCTATGGGTGCATGATACATGGGTAGATGTTTAAGTATCAAAGGTCAACATTTAACCAAAGTCTAAAGACAAGATTTAGCAGGTGACAAAAAATGGCAGATGTTGTCACAAATTTATCTCATAAATTAAGATAACCCTTTTCTGACCTGGACAAGCTCCAGTCAGATCAAGTAAAGGTTCCTGAGTTAGTCTAAATACATTTGGCTCTGTCGAGATAACTTTTAATGATTGTTGAAGGAGAATATTAGGCTCAATCATGTGCTAGCATGATTTCTTTGAACCTAATTGAAATCTTATTCAAATCAATTGAATTGAATTAGTATCCAATTGATGATATCTAGATCCAAACTCTTATTTGTGTGATCTAGTTAGGTTCAATTCCATATGGTAATGGGATATGTCATGATCTCTATCATCGACATTATCGAAACACCTTCCGATGGATCAGAAACTTTTCTGAATTCAGACAACTAGTATGATCGATCATCCAAATCATTCTAATTGCTCCCAAAATCAACCAGTGACACCTAGCAGTATATGGTGGCAACCTATCAAAACTAAAAATGAACCTCTCAGGTGTAGTTACCTGTGTGATTAAGTTCCTTCTATCTTGAGCTCCAATCAGATTAGGGTTAAGGTGAACTCGTCAAACCCTAATTTCCATCATATGAATTAATCATTCGATTCAAGTCCGATGTGAAAATCCTTAATAGAAACTCTTTCTATTATTTCACTCTGCCATGGCCATGGGCTTATGGACTTGATTCTCATGATCATCATAGGGCTGCTCCTCATCTACCGAGGTAGATAGATTCCTATTGGTGCAATCCAATTCCTACAATGAACATGCTATAGCCAACATACACCTCAGGATTTCCGAATGGCTAGGAGACTGAGTTATGGTGTAGTCAAACTATAACACCCTCAAGGTGAACTGTCGATGCACCTCAGATCAAAGAACCAGACACACCACTATAGCTTCGAGTCCAGTCATTGACGAGAAGGTAGACTTTCCTTATGACTGCTCGAGGTGGTCACGCTCAGTGCCCTCGTTCTCTAATGAGTACCTATACTCTCACTCCGGATGTCTCTACACCATAGACTCAAGACTCATCTACTATAAAGAAGTAATGATCGTACACCAATCTTTCCAGATCAATCACCATCCTTTATGATGATCCTATGGTCGGAAGCATTTTATGAGTCAATAATGAAAATTCACGTCTTAAATTTTCAACTTTTGAAAATATGAACAATCATTACAATTAACTCAATGGATGTATCACAGACACTTTCAAATGCACACTATGATAGAAATTAATCCATTTTATTATTTATAGTTAAAATTATAATTTTGCCCTTAGATGTGTATTACAAGTGTTAGCCAATTCTGGCTTCTAGGACAAACATATCTAACAAACTTCCACTTGACCTAAAGTCAATTGGCTACAAATCTAAGTCCCATCTTCTTAAGGTGGTTTTCGATCTTCTACTAGCCCAATGGCTTTTTAAGTGGTTCTGCCGCATTGTTTATAGAGTTGACACTCTTGACCTTAATATAACCTTTCTCGAGGTAATCGTGGATGAGGTGGTATTGCCACTCGATGTGCTTAGATTTTTGGTGAGACCTTGGCTCCTTAGCAAGGGCTATGGTGCCATTGTTATTGCAGTATAGAGGAATGGAATCTGATGGCATCACTCTGATCTCTATGGTAAATTTTTTGTACCAAAGTGCCTGCTTCATAGCTTTTGATGCAGCGATGTATTCTACTTTCATGGTGGAATCTACTATAACTATCTGCTTGAAACTCTTCCAACTGACACCACCATCATTACACACAAACAGTCTTCCAGATGTCGACTTTCGATTATCTATATCAGACATAAAATTTGAGTCTGTATACCCCTGAACTTGGAGTTCTCCATTACCAAAAACCAACAACATATCCTTAGTTCTTCTCAAGTATTTAAGGATACATTTCATAGAAGTCCAGTGTTCTTTACCTAGATTCGACTAATATCTGTTTGTGACACTCACAGCATTGGCTATATTAGGTCATGTACATAACATGGCATACATGAGGCTCCCTATTACTGAAGCATAAGGGATCTTGCTCATGCATTCAATCTCCTCTGGTATATTGGGATACATTTTCTTGGAGAGTTGAATGCCATGTCTGGAGGATACCAATCTCTGAAGAAAAATCCTAATTTTTTGGACCAGGTTCGTTCATATCTGATCGAATTAAGAGATATATTTCAAAATTTTTTTTTCTTGATCCTAATTAGATCTGGGATGTTTCGAATTTGATTCTTATTATTCTAATAATAAAAATAAAATCAAAATAAATTAAATCAAATTTAATTTACCTTGATGTAGGATAATCTTATTACCCATTGATGATCCTGTAAGCAGCGGAAGGTTCTGGATCTAGCCACGCAAGCACCTGACCTCTACCAGTATCCACTTAGGCTAGATCTGGAGATCCTTTTCTTCTCTATCATGTCTCCAAAAATTTGATCTGGATCTAATCTGGAGGATCATTGAAACATCTTTCAAAGATCAGTAGTTGTCCTTTATAGCAGCATAGCCTTCTAGCTTTCTATCGCCTTTCTCTCTTCTGGATTGCACCAACTTGGATCCCAAACACCTTTGGGCATGGAGAGGAGAGGGAGAAGGTGGACTTGGCATGGAGGAGGAGGAGGGAGGCAGCCTTGGGGCATGGGATTTCCAATACTCTTTGAGTTGCGCGCAGGGTCTAATTTATAGACTAAGCATGATCCAACTCCTCTTCTTCCCAACCAATCACAACCCTTTGTGAAATCAGATCTAAATCTGATTGGTGGAAATAGAGTCCCTTGGATTCCTCCTTAGATGGTGCCTAAGACCAGTCAAACTTGGTTCTTAGGAGAAGTCTAATCGGAATCCAAAAGGGAGATGGAGTCCTATCCAACAGGGACTCCTGGGTGCCTCCAGCTTGGGCACACGCCAAGGGTGGCGTGCGCCCTCCTCCTTGCCAGGTTCTGGCAGGGGGACAAGCCCCCACCAGCTCTCCAATAGGTGCATGACACATGGACAAAAGTCAAAGTATCAATGGTCAATATTTGACCAGTCAAAGGTCAACTTTTGACCAAAGTCAAAGGACGAGAAATGGCAGGTGACCAAAAATGGCAGGTATTGTCTTACAAAATAAGACAATCCTTTTCTAACTTGGACAGGCTCCAGTCAGACCAGGTGAAGGCCTCTGATTGAGCACAAACTCCTTTGGCTCAGTCAGGACAACTATTTATGATAGTAAAAGAAGAACGTTAGGTTCAATCGAGTGCTAGCACGATTTTCTTGAACCTAATTGAATCTCATTCAGATCAATTGAACTAGATCAGTTCAATTGATGATCACCAGATTCAAACCCTTGTTTGTGTGACCCAGTTAGGTTCAGTTCTGTATGGTAATGGGATATGTCATGATCTCTATCATCGACATCATCGAAACTCCTTTCGATGGATCAGAACTCTTCTGATTCGAACAGCTAGAATGATCGATCATCTAAATCATTCTAATTGCTCCCAAAATCCACCAGTGACACCTAGCAGTATATGGTGGCAACCCATCAGAGCTGAATGCGAACCTCTTGGTGCAGCTACCTGTGTGATTAAGTTCTTCTATCTTGAGCCCCGATCAGATTAGGGTTAAGGTGAACTCGTCAAACCCTAGTCTCTGTCATATGATGTAATCATTCGATTCAAGTCCGAATGTGAAAATCTAAATAGAAACTCTTTCTATTATTTCACTCTACCATGGCCATGGGCTTCTGGACTTGATTCTCATGATCATCATAGGGCTGCTCCTCTACCACCGAGGTAGATAGATTCCATCTTGATGCAATCCAGTTCCTACAATGAACATGTCTATAGCCAACATACACCTCAGGGTTCCATATGGCTAGGAGACCGAGTAATGGTGTAGTCAAACTATAACACCCTCAAGGTGAACTGCCGATGCACCTCAGGTCAAAGAACCAGACACACTACTGCAGCATCGAGTCAGTCATTGACGAGAAGGTAGACTTCCTAATGACTACTCGAGGTGGTCACGCTCAGTGCCCTCGTTCTCTAACGAGTACCTGTACTCTCGCTCCGGTGTCTCCACACCGTAGACTCAAGACTCATCTACTAAAGAGAAGCGATTGTACACCAACCTTTCGGATCAATCACCATCCTCGTGATGATCCTATGGTCGGAAGCATTTTATGAGTTAATAATGATTATTCATGTCTTAAATTTTCAACTCTTGAAAATATGAATTATCATTACCATTAACTCAAAGGATGTATCACAGACACTAAATACACATATGTGATAGAAAATAACCCATTTTATTGATTATAGTCAAAATTATAATTTTGCCCCTAGAAGTGTATTACAAGTGTCAGCCAATTCTGGCTTCTAGGGCACATATATCTAACAATCTCCCACTTGTCCTAAAGCCAATTGGCTACAAGTCTAAGTCCCATCTTCTCAAGGTGGGCTTCGATCTTCTGCTGGCCCAATGGCTTTGTAAGTGGGTCTGCCACATTGTCTGCGGAGTTGACTCTCTTGACCTCGATGTAACCCTTCTCGAGGTAATCGCGGATGAGGTGGTATCGCCGCTCAATGTGCTTGGATTTCTGGTGAGACCTTGGCTCCTTAGCAAGGGCTATGGCACCATTGTTGTCGCAGTATAGAGGAATGGCATCTGATGGCATTACTCTGATTTCTGCAGCAAACTTCTTGTACCAGAATGCTTCCTTCGCAGCCTTTGATGCAGCGATATATTCTGCTTCCATGGTGGAATCTGCTATCACGTTTGCTTGGAACTCTTCCAGCTGACAGCACCACCATTGCACACAAACAGACTCTCAGATGTCGACTTTCGATCATCTACATCGGACATGAAATCCGAGTCTGTGTATCCCTGGACTTGGAGTTCTCCATTACCAAAGACCAACATCATATCCTTAGTTCTTCTCAAGTACTTAAGGATACATTTCACAGAAGTCCAGTGTTCTTCACCTGGATTTGACTGATATCTGCTTGTGACACTCACAGCATGGGCTATATCAGGTCGTGTACATAGCATGGCATACATGAGGCTCCCTATTGCAGAAGCATAAGGGATCTTGCTCATGCATTCTATTTCCTCAGGTGTGCTAGGGCACATCTTCTTGGAAAGATGAATACCATGTCTGAAGGGTATTAATCCCCTCTTTAGAGTTTTTCCATACTAAACCTCTTTAGTACTTTCTCTATGTACATCTTTCTGTGAAAGTCCTAGCATCCTATTCGGTCTATCCCTATAGACCTTAATTCCTAGAATAAAGGATGCTTCACCTAGGTCTTTCATGGAGAATTCCTTAGGACAACCATATTTTGACTGATGTCAACATGGGAATATCATTCCCAATAAGGAGGATGTCATCCACGTACAATACGAGGAAGACAACAGCGCTCCCACTGACCTTTTTGAAAACACATGGTTCCTCTTCATTTTTGATGAAACCAAACTTTTTGATCACATCATTGAAATGAGTGTTCCAGCTCTGAGATGCTTGCTTAAGTCCATATATGGACCTTTGCAGCTTGCAAACCTTGTGATCAGTATCACTGGATGTGAAACCTAGCGGCTGTTCCATATAGATATCTTCCTCAAGATATCCATTTAAGAATGCCGTTTTCACATCCATTTGCCATATTTCATAATCGAAATAGGCTGCAACGGCAAGCAATGTGCGGATGGATTTTAGCATAGCTACTGGAGAAAAGGTATCCTGATAGTCAATGCCTTCGCGTTGACTATAACCTTTTGCCACTAGTCTAGCCTTGAATGTCTCCACATTCCCATCTGCACCAATCTTTCTCTTGAAGATCCATTTACACCCAATAGGTACTATACCTTCTGGTGGATCTACCAAGGTCCAGACTTGGTTTGAGTGCATCGAGTCAATTTCTGACTGCATTGCCTCTAGCCATTTCTCGGAGTCGATATCTGATATCGCCTCGTTGTAGGTTTTGGGATCATCACCATGAGCACCATTACCTACGAGGAACATTTTCCTCTACTTCCTCTGAAATAATACCTAAGTATCTTTCAGGAGGATGGAAAACTCTTTCCGATCTACGAGGTGGAGGAGGTAGTGTTCTTATTGGCTCAACCTGATTTGGTTCCAATTGGTCCTTAGCTCGTTGTACTTGTGAGACTTTCTCATCAAGCTTAATCTGCTTTCCAATGCCGCTATCTTGAATAAACTATTTTTCAAGAAAGATGGCATGTCGACTCACAATCACATTGTGGTCTTCTGGAATGTAGAAATAGTATCCTAATGACTCTTTAGGATATCCTATGAATCGAGCTCTAAAGGACCTAAACTCTAACTTGTCCGCTTGTTGTCTTTTGACATGAGCCGGACAACCCCAAATTCTGAGATGACTCAGACTTGGTTTCTTACCGTGCCATATCTCATACGGTGTGGTAGGAACGGTTTTAGAGGGAACCCTATTCAGTAGATAAATTGAAGTTAACAATGAATGTCCCCAAAGAAAATCAGGGAGGTCTGTGAAGCTCATCATGGATCGAACCATATCCAATAGAGTCCGATTTCTCCGTTCTGAAACCCCGTTGAGTTGAGGTGTTCCTGGTGGAGTCCATTGAGAGACTATGCCATTTTTCTTGAGATAGTCTAGGAATTTTCGGCTAAGGTATTCACCTCCTCGATCTGATCGAAGAACCTTAATGGGTTTTCCAGTTTGTTTTTCTACTTCATGTCTGAATTCTTTGAACTTTTCAAAAGCTTCAGACTTGTGTCTCATAAGATACACATACCCATACCTAGACAGATCATCGGTAAAGGTAATGAAGTAGACAAAATTGCCTCTAGCCGGCACATCAAATGGGCCGCACACATCAGTATGTACTAGGGCAAGGAGATCTGTGGCCCTTTCCCCATGTCCAACAAAAGGGAGTTTAGTCATTTTGCCTTGAAGACAAGATTCACAAGTTGGATATGACTCGAAAGTCAATGGACTCAATAGCCCATTTTTCTCCAATTTGTTGATCCTATCTTCTGCTATATGACCTAATCTCAGGTGCCATAGATATCTATCGTTTGGACTATCCCTAGGTCGTTTGGCATTCACGTTTTGCTCGATAGTTAGAATAGGTACATCAATATGTAGCTGATAAAGACCATTAATAAGGAAACCATTTGCAATTTTATTTCTTTCATAAAGAATGTTACAATGGTCCTTAAAGAAGGTAATCACATAGCCTTCTTGTGCTAAGCATGAAACAGAAATCAAATTCCTGCTAGCTGCAGGCACATAATAACAGTCTTTCAAAACTAAGTCTAAACCAGATGGTAATCGAAGAGGGTATGTTCCCACGGCTACTGCAGCAACTCTTGCTCCATTACCGATGCGTAGGATCATGTCTCCATCCCTCAGCCTCCTGCTATCCTCAAGACCCTGCATGGAAGTGCACAGATGAGCACTAGAACCAGAGTCAAGCACCCAACTGGATGCAGAAGAAACCGTAAGGTTAGACTCAATAACGAGCATACCTCCAGAAGGACCTTCCTTCTTGTTCTTCAGGGTGGCCAGGTAAGTAGGGCAGTTCCGCTTCCAATGGCCGTCGCTGTTGCAATGGAAACACTTTCCTTTGACATCGGCCTTCTTCTTCGGCTCTGCCTTCTTCTTCTTTGATCCTTCCACCTTTTGCTTTTTCACAGACTTCTTTTTCTTTCCATAAGACTTTCTTTTGGAAGAAGTCCATTCCATAGCAAGAACTGAGCCTTTAGAACCTTTCATAGAAAGCTCAGCGGTGAACCAGCATATTCATTAATTCGGCCAAGGAATTTTGAAGTTTATGCATGTGGTAATTCATGATGAATTGCCCATATGCATCAGTCAAGGATTGCAGAATAATATCATTCTGCAGATCCAAGTCTAACTTCACACCGAGCTTCTCAAGCTCTTCCATGTCCTTGATCATCATCAGACAGTGATCTTGGACTGACTGCCCATCACGCATCTTAGCCTTAAAAAGTCATTTCGTGACTTGATACTTTGGCTGCGCGACTCTGTTCACCAAACATCTCCTGCAGGTGAGCCAACATTTGGCGAGCAGTCCCGATATCTTCATGTTGGCGCTGGAGCTCATCAGACATCGAGCCCAACATGTAATATCTGGCCTTATTATCTTCGTCTAATCCATTTTTTCCAGAGACGCTCTCTGTTCAGTGGATGGACGGGCTGGTAAGGTGGGAGGGTCCTGGTCCAATACATGGGTTAACTTCTCTGAACCCAAAATAATTTTGTAGTTCCTGAGCCAATCTTTATAATTGGGTCCAGTCAGTCTATGTGTGTCCAGGATACGTGCCAATGGGTTGGACGCAGACATTTTCCTGTAGAGAGTCAAAGATTCTAGTTAGATACTGTAATTATTGACTTGACCAATTTATTTAGAGGATTTTATTTTTAAACAAATTAGCTCCCACTATTTTCTCGGATCCCTACACTCCCTCTGTAGAGATGCAAAAATCTCCATGATTAATGATTTCTAGTGGGTGGTGCGGTCTCACCAACTGACTCATCACCTCACCTAACAGTTATTGGTGATGGGTTAGCCAATGAGTGAACAACTCTTGTTCAATGATTCTCTAATCATGGTGCACCCAAACTTGGTCTCTAATTCATGAATCTCACCGTATCCGAAATATTGATCCACTCCTTAGTTAAGTCAGACCCACCATTTGCATAGACTGGATTCCTAATTGAGGTCTCTCACCGTATCCAAAATATTGAGCCCAACTCATCCTCCAGCCCATAGCATCCAATGCCTAATAGACATGGTTGCATCTTCCCGGTGCAACTGAGCCACTGTATCCAGCCGAGAACAATCAACCCCGGGAAGGGCCCGCACATCTACAATGGTGGAAGACCTCAGACTTAATCTTTTCTTAGGGAGAATTGATTCAGGTCTCATTAAACTAGACTTGTCATTAGTCATAACAATTATGACTAACCTAGTGGCATGGGTTAGCTCGGATTATTGACCACCTCAGATCAGAACTGTGTCAACAGATATGGCCAGGTAAGTGAGACCGGTGGAAGGAATATGCCATTAACTCGTACAAGAATGCATTCAGGTCGAGTAGCTTCCAATTAAAAACCAGTCGGTCGTATGTGCCAAACTTACCTTAGACACCAAATTGTTGAGTCAGAACCAATTGGGTTAGCCTACAATCCAGACTCTAACCTCTGAGCCTAATTAGGTCTTGCTTGATCGTGACTCGATCTTGACCCAGACTTAATCCTATTAGGCTGGTCAATTTAAGCATTGTTGATCCCATCTAACCAACTCTTGATTCGGTTTGATCAACCGCTTAGACCTAATTGAGCTACCCAAGCCCGAACCCAGTATTATGAATATGTCTTAGATCTAAAATTCTCAATTTTAGACCTAATTAATATTCCATAATCTTAATTCTTAATTAAGTAGGGTTCATAAACAAAATATGCACAATAAATCCTAGGGTTTCAGGATCTAGGGTTTTGCAGAAAGTAAGTTTTGGATTTCTGATTAAGGACGAACACGCAGCACCCCTACACATCATAAGAACACCCCATCGGAATGGGAAGGAGAGGGCCTTTAAATCCCTTCTTCATTCTTATGACCGGACGGCCAAGAGGAACGCCTTAATCAGGAACATGTAATACTACAAAACAGTTTTAGATCTATATCATATATCTCATATACAAATTAGATCTAATCATGGCATATTTTGCATACATCTCATGTATCGAATCATGCATATTTTCAGATCTAAATTATCTCATAATAATCTAAAAAATTAGATTTAAATTGATCTTAATCAAAATAAATTCTAATCTAGACAATTATGTAGAACTATTCTACAACTAGTCTAGACATGCATCAATCATATCTCATATGATGTTTAAAATTAAATAATTTTTATTTACTATTTTTTAGATGTTATTATAATAATTATAATATCAAAAAATAGTAAATAAATAGATCTAAAATATGATTTAATCAGAATTAAATTAAAAACATGCAAGACTATTCTATAGAACTATTCTATTTTAGAACTAGTCATGCATATTTTCTAATCTTAGATCCAAATCATTTAATTTTAATTTTTTCTGATTTCAGATCTGATCACATCTCATGTGACATCTAAAATCACTTATTTTTTAATTAAAATAAATTTAAAATTAGATCTAAATACTTTAGAACCTTGGCTCTGATACCAGTTGAAGGAAAATCCTGATTTTTCCGGACCAGGTTCGTTCAGATCTGATCAGATCAAGAGATATATTTCAAAAATTTTTTTCTTTGATCTAGATCAGATCTGAGATATTTTAGATCTAATTCTTATTATTTTAATAATAAAAATAAAATTAAATAAATTAAATCAAATTTAATTTACCTTGATGTAGGGTAATCCTATTACCCGTTGATGATCCTGATAAGCAGCGGAAGGTTCTGGATCTAGCCACGCAAGTGCCTGGCCTCTACCGGTATCCACTCAAACTGGATCTAGAGATCCTCTTCTTCTCTATCACATCTCCAAAAATTAGATCTGGATCTGATCTGGAGGATCTTCAAAACTCCTTTTGAAGATCAGCAGTTGTCCTTTGCAGCAGCGCAGCCTTCTAGCTTTCTGTCGCCTTTCTCTCATCTGGATTGCACCAACTTGGATCTCAAACACCTTTGGGCATGGAGAGGAGAGGGAGAAGATGGACTTGGCATGGAGGTGGAGGAGGGAGGCAGCCTTGGGGCATGGGATTTCCAATACTCTTTGAGTTGGGCGCAGGGTCTAATTTATAGACTAAGTGTGATCCAACTCCTCTTCTTCCCAACTAATCACAACCCTTTGTGAAATCAGATCTAAATCTAATTAGTGGAAATAGAGTCCCTTGGATTCCTCCTTAGATGGCACCTAAGACCAGTCAAACTTGGTTCTTAGGAGAAGTCTAATCGGAGTCCAAAAAGGAGATGGAGTCCCTGACCAACAGGGACTCTTGGGCGCCTCCAACTTGGGCGCACGCCACGGGTGGCTTGCGCCCTCCTCCTTGCCAGGTTCTAGCAGGGGGACAAGCCTCCACCAACTCTCTAAAAGGTGCATGATACATGGACAAAAGTCAAAGTGTCATTGGTCAAGATTTCACCAGTCAAAGGTCAACTTTTGACCAAAGTCAAATGACGAGAAATAGCAGGTGACCAAAAATGGCAGGTATTCTCTTACAAAATAAGATAACCCTTTTCTGATCTGGACAGTCTCTAGTCAGATCAGGTACAGGTTCTAGCAGGGGGACAAGCCCCCACCAGCTCTCCAATAGGTGCATGACACATGGACAAAAGTCAAAGTGTCAATGGTCAACATTTGACCAGTCAAAGGTCAACTTTTGACCAAAGTCAAAGGACGAGAAATGGCAGGTGACCAAAAATGGTAGGTATTGTCTTACAAAATAAGACAACCCTTTTCTGACCTGGACAGACTCCAGTCAGACCAGGTAAAGGCCTCTGATTGAGCACAAACTCCTTTGGCTCAGTCAGGACAACTATTTATGATAGTAAAAGAAGAACGTTAGGTTCAATCGAGTGCTAGCATGATTTTCTTGAACCTAATTGAATCTCATTCAGATCAATTGAACTAGATCAGTTCAATTGATGATCACCAGATTCAAACCCTTGTTTGTGTGACCCAGTTAGGTTCAGTTCTGTATGGTAATGGGATATGTCATGATCTCTATCATCGACATCATCGAAACTCCTTTCGATGGATCAGAACTCTTCTGATTCGAACAGCTAGAATGATCGATCATCTAAATCATTCTAATTGCTCCCAAAATCCACCAGTGACACCTAGCAGTATATGGTGGCAACCCATCAGAGCTGAATGCGAACCTCTTGGTGCAGCTACCTGTGTGATTAAGTTCTTCTATCTTGAGCCCCGATCAGATTAGGGTTAAGGTGAACTCGTCAAACCCTAGTTTCTGTCATATGATGTAATCATTCGATTCGAGTCCGATGTGAAAATCTAAATAGAAACTCTTTCTATTATTTCACTCTGCCATGGCCATGGGCTTCTGGACTTGATTCTCATGATCATCATAGGGCTGCTCCTCTACCACCGAGGTAGATAGATTCCATCTTGATGCAATCCAGTTCCTACAATGAACATGCTATAGCCAACATACACCTCAGGGTTCCATATGGCTAGGAGACTGAGTAATGGTGTAGTCAAACTATAACACCCTCAAGGTGAACTGTCGATGCATCTCAGGTCAAAGAACCAGACACACCACTGCAGCATCGAGTCAGTCATTGACGAGAAGGTAGACTTCCTAATGACTACTCGAAGTGGTCAGACTCAGTGCCCTAATTCTCTAATGAGTATCTATACTCTCACTTCGGAGTCTCCACATCGTAGACTCAAGACTCATCTACTAAAGAGAAGCGATTGTACATCAACCTTCCGGATCAATCATCATCCTCATGATGATCCTATGGTCGAAAGCATTTTATGAGTTAGTAATGATTATTCATGTCTTAAATTTTCAACACTTGAAAATATGAATTATCATTACTATTAACTCAAAGGATGTATCACCGATACTAAATACATATATGTGATAGAAAATAACCCATTTTATTGATTATAGTCGAAATTATAATTTTGCTCCTAGAAGTGTATTAGAAGTGTCAGTCAATTCTGGCTTCTAGGGCACATATGTCTAACAATCTCCTCTTGGAGTTTTCCATACCAAACCTCTTTAGCACTTCCTCTATGTACATCTTCTGTGAAAGACCTAGCATTTTATTCGATCTATCTCTATAGACCTTAATTCCTAGAATGAAGGATGCTTCTCCTAGGTCTTTCATGCAGAATTCTTTGAATAACCATATTTTAACTGTCATCAACATGTGAATATCATTACCAATAAGGAGGATATCATCCACGTACTGTACGAGGAAGACAATACTGCTCTTACTGATCTTTTTGAAAATACATGGTTTCTCCTCATTTTTGATGAAACCAAATAATTTGATTACATCATTAAATTGAATATTCCAGCTTCGAGATGCTTGCTTAAGTCCATATATGGATCTTTGCAGCTTGCACACTTTGTGATCAGTATCACTGGATGTGAAACCTAGCGGCTGTTCCATATAGATGTCCTCCTCAATGTATCCATTTAAGAATGTCTTTTTCACATCCATTTGCCATATTTCATAATCGAAATAAGCTTCAACAGCAAGCAATGTGTGGATGAATTTTAGCATAGCTACTGGTGAAAAGGTATCCTGATAGTTAATACCTTCACGTTGACTATAACCTTTCGCCACTAATCTAGCTTTGAATGTCTCCACATTCCCATCTGCACCAATCTTTCTCTTGTAGATCCATTTACACCCAATAGGTACTATACCTTTATGGTGGATCTACTAAGGTCTAGACTTAGTTTGAGTGCATCGAGTCAATTTCTGACTTCATTGCCTCTAACCATTTCTCGGAGTCGATATCTGATATCACCTTGTCATAGGTTTTGGGATCATCACCATGAACCTCATTACCTATAAGGAACATTTCCTCTACTTCCTCTGAGATAGTACCTAAGTACCTCCCAGAGAGATGGAAAATCCTTTCCGATCTACGAGGTGGAGGAGGTTGTGATTGTATTGGCTCAATCTGATTTGATTCCACAGGATCCTTAGCTCATTGCTCTTATGAGACTTTCTCCTCGAGTTTGATCTGCTTTCCAATGTTGCTATCTTGAATAAACTATTTTTCAAGAAAGACGGCATGCCGACTCATAATGGCCTTTTGGAATATAGAAATAATATCCTAATGACTCTTTAGGATATTCTATAAATCAAGCTCTAAAAGATCTAAAGTCTAACTTATCTGCTTGTTGTCTTTTGACATAAGCCGAATAATCCCAAATTCTGCGATGACTTAGACTTGATTTCTTACCGTGCCATATCTCATACGGTATGGTAGGAATGATTTTAGAGGAAACCTTATTCAGTAAATATATTATAGTTAATAGACTATATCTCCAAAGAAAATTAGGAAGGTCTGTGAAGCTCATCATAGATCGAACCATATCTAATAGGATCCAATTTCTTCGTTCTGAAATCCCATTGAGTTGAGGTGTTCCAGGTGGAGTCTATTGAAAGACTATGCCATTTTGCTTGAGATAGTTTAGGAATTTCCTACTAAGGTATTCACCTCCTCAATTTGATCGAAGAATCTTAATGGATTTTTTAGTTTGCTTTTCTACTTCATATCTAAATTTCTTAAATTTTTTAAAGGCTTCAGACTCGTATCTCATAAGATACACGTACCCATACTAAGATAAATCATCGGTAAAGGTTATGAAGTAAATAAAGTTACCTCTAGCCGGCACATCAAATGGGCTGCGTACATCAGTATGTACTAGGGCAAGTAGATCCATGGCCCTTTCCTCATGTCCAATAAAAGGGAGCTTAGTCATTTTGCCATGAAGACATGATTCACAAATTGGATATGACTCGAAAGTCAATGGACTCAATAGCCCAATTTTTTCAAATTTGTTAACCCTATCTTCTACTATATGACCTAGCCTTAGGTGCCATAGATACCTATCGTTTGGACTATCCCTAGGTCATTTTACAGCATTCACATTTTGGTCGATATTAAAGATAGATACATCAACATATAATTGGTAGAGATCGTTAATGAAGAAACCACTAGCAATTTTATTTTTTTCATAAAGAGTATTGCAATGGTCCTTAAGAAAACTAATTACATAGCTTTCTTGTGCTAAACATAAAATAGAAATCAAATTTTTGCTTGTAGTAGGCACATCACAACAATCCTTAAGTTCTAAATCTAAGCCAGATGGTAGTCGAAGAAGATAGATTCCCATGGCCACAATAGCAACTCTTGCTCCATTTTCAATGCATAGGATCATCTCACCATCCCTCAGCCTCCTACCATCCTCAAGACCCTGCATAGAAGTGCACAAATGAGCACTAGAACCAGAGTCAAGCATCCAACTAGATGCAGAAGAAACCATAAGGTTAGATTCAATAACGAGCATACCTTCAGAAGGACCTGTCTTCTTTTTATTCTTTAGGATGGCCAGGTATATAGAGCAGTTCTGCTTCTAGTGGTCGTCAGTATTACAATGAAAATACTTTCCTTTATCAGCAGCCTTCTTCTTCAGCTCTATCTTCTTTTTCTTTCCACCTTCCACCTTCTATCTTTTCATAGACTTCTTCTTTTCAACAAACTTTCTCTTGGAAGAAGTCCATTTCATAGCATGTACTGAGCCTTTAGAATCTTTCATAAAAAGCTCAGCAGTAACCAGCATATTCATAAGGTTGGCCAGAGTACTCTGAAGTTTATGTATATGGTAGTTCATGATGAACTGCCCATATGCATTAGTCAAGAATTGTAGAATTATGTTGTTCTGCAGATCCTGATCTAACTTCACTCCGAGCTTCTCAAGCTCTTCCAAGTCCTTGATCATTATCAGATAATGATCATGGACTGACTGTCCATCACACATTTTAGCCTTAAACAATCATTTAGTGATCTGATATTTGGCTGTGTGACTTTATTCACCAAACAACTCTTGCAGATGAGCCAACATTTGATGGACTATCTTGATATCTTCATGTTGGTGCTGAAGCTCATTAGACATCGAGCCCAACATGTAGTATCTGACCTTGTTATCTTCATCCATCCATTTGTCAAGAGACGCTCTCTGTTCAGCAGATGGATGGGCTGGTAAGGTGGGAGGATCTTGGTCTAATAAATGAATTAACTTCTCAAAACCCAAAATAATTTTGAAGTTCTAGAGCCATTCCTTATAATTGGGTCTGATCAATATATGGGTGTCCAAGATATGGGCTAGTGGATTGGATGCAGACATTTTTTTTTTCTATAAAGAGTCCAAGTTTCTAGTTAGATTTTATAATTAAGACTTGAACAATTTATTTTGGGGTTTGATTTCTTTTTCAAACAAATTAGCTCCCACTATTTTCTCGAATCCCTACACTCCCTCTGTAGAGATGCAAAAATCTCCATGATTAATGATTTCTAGTGGTTGGTGCAGTCCCACCAACTGACTCATCACCTCATCTAACAGTTATTGGTGATGGGTTAGCCAATGAGTGAACAACTCTTATCCAATGATTCTCTAATTATGGTGCACCCAAGCTTGATCTCTAATTCATGAATCTCACCATGTCCAAAATATTGATCCACTCTTTAGTTAAGTCAGACCCACTATTTGCATAGATTGGATTCCTAATTTGGGTCTCTCACCATATTCGAAATATTAAGTCTAATCAATCCTCCAGCCCATAACATCCAATGACTAATAGACATGGTTGCATCTTTTTAGTGCAACTGAATCACTATGACTAATCGAGAATAATTAACCCCGAGAAGTGCCCGCACATCTACAATGGTGGAAGACCTTAGACTTAATATTCTTTTAGGGAGATTTGATTTAGGTCTCTTTAAACTTGACTTGACATAGCCATAACCATTATGACTAACCTAGTGGCATGGGTTAGCTTTGATTATTAGCCACCTCAGATCAGGACTGAATTGATAAATATGATCAGGTAAGTAAGACTGATGGAAGGGATATGCCATTAACTCGACAAGAATGCATTCGAGTCGAGTAGCTTTTAATTAAAAATTAGTTAGTCATATCTGCCAAACTTACCTTAGACACCAAATTGTTGAGCCAGAACCAATCGGATTAGCCTATAGTCCAAACTCTAACCACTAAGCCTAATTAAGACTTAACTTGATCGATCACTCATGTGACTCAATCTTGATGCAGACTTAATCCTATTAGGCTAGTCAATTTAAGCACTCTTGATCCCATCTAACCGACTCTTGATTCAGTTTGATCAACCGGTAGATCTAATTGAGCTATCCAAGCCCGAATCTAATTTTTTGAATATGTCTTAGATCTAAAAATTCTTAATTTTAGATCTAATATATTTCATAATCTTAATTCTTAATTAAGTATAGTGTTTATAAACAAAACATATAAATAAAATCCTAGGATTTTAGGATCTAGGATTTTGTAGAAAATAAGGTTTTTCTGATTAAGGACGAACATGCAGCACCCCTACACATCATAAGAACACCCCATTGAATGAGAGGAGAGGGCCTTTAAACCCTACTTCATTCTTATGACCAGACGGCCAAGGAGAATGCCTTAATCAGAAATATGATAAATCTACAAAATTAGTTAGATCTACATATATATCACATATATAAAATTGATCTAACTTAAAAACATGTTTTGCATATATCTCATGTATCATATCATGCATGTTTTTAGATCTAAATTATCTCATAAATATCTAAAAAATAAAATTTAAATTTGATCATATCAAATTAAATTTATTCAAGACAACTTTGTAGAACTATTCTACAGCTAATCGAAACACGCATCTATCATATCTCATATGAACAAAATTAAATAAATTTATTTTTTTTAAAAATCTAACTATAATATTTATAATATTAAAAAATAATAAATAAATAGATTTAAAATTATAATTAATTAAATTAAAATTATGATCATCCTAGACTATATATAGAATAATTCTATTCCTAGTCTAGTCATGCATCTTATACATCTTAGATCTAGATTATTTAATTTTTTTAATTTTTAATTTTAGATCTAATCACATATAATGTGATATCTAAAATTATCTAATTATCAGATCAAAATTATATTAAAATTAGATATAAATAATAATGGAACCTAACTCTGATATCGATTGAAGGAAAAATCCTATTTTTCGGATGAGGTTCGTTCAGATCTGATTTGATCAAGAGGGATATTTCAAAAATTTTTCTTTTAGATCTAAGATTCTTCATATCTAATTTTATCAATCTAATAAAATAAAATAAAATTAAATTAAATTAAATTTAATTTAATTATATCTTATTATGGGTAATCCTATCACCCTATGGTGATCCTGATGTTTGTCTGAGATTTTGGATGTAGCCATGCAAGCGCCTGGCCTCTACCAGTATCCACTTGAACAGGATCTAGAGATCTTCTTCTTCTCAATCTATGCTCCAAAAATTAGATCTAGATCTAATCTTGAAGGTCTTCAAAATGCCTTTTGAAGATCAACTGTTGTCTCTTGTAGTAGTGCTGCCTTCTTCCTTTCCTATCGCCTTTCTCTTGCTTGGATCACACCAAACTAGACTCCAAAGCCGCTTGGGCATGGAGAGCAGAGAGAGGATTAGAGGGTGGCATGGAGAAGGATGGACAGGGGCTATGTGGCATGGGCAAAGGAAAGAAAACTCCAAATTATAGGCGCAAACAAGGTTTATATAGACCCACTACGCCATGTAGTGCCAATCATCCCGGTCAATCTTGACTCTTTGTGCAATCAGATCTAAATCTGACTGATGGGATGACATCATCTGATCTAATCAGATTAGAGTCCCTCATAAACCTCCTTAGGTAGTGCCAAGATTGATCAAGGAAGAATCTTTGGCACCACCCAAGTAGAGAGCATGAAGCAACCTGGAGTCCCATACAGATGGGACTCCAAGTGTCATCCCCATTGGATGCATGCCTCCTAGGTAGTGCTCCCTCCCATTCTTTCTTTTAGTAGGGGGACAAAGCTCCATCTTCTCTCCTATGAATGCACAACACAAGGGCAGATGTTTAAGTATCAAAGGTCAACATTTGACCAAAGTCCAAAGACAAGATTTAGCAGGTGACGAAAAATGGTAGGTGTTTTCTCAAATTTATCTCATAAATTAAGATAATCCTTTTCTAACCTAGACAAGCTCCAATCATACAAAGTAAATGTTCCTGAGTGAGCTCAAATGTATTTAGCTCGATCGAGATAACTTTTAACGATTGTTAAAAGAGAATATCAGGCTCAATCGTGTGCTAGCATGATTTCCTTGAACCTAATTGAATCTTATTCAAATCAATTGAACTAGGTTAGTCCAATTGATGATATCTAGATCCAAACCCTTGTTTGTATGACCCAGTTAGGTTTAGTTCTATATGGTAATGAAATATGACATGATCTCTACCATTGACATCATCGAAACACCTTCCAATGGATTAGAACTTTTCTAATTCAAACAACTAGTATGATCGATCATCCAGATTATCTAATTGCTCCCAAAATCCACCAATGACACCTAGCAACATATGGTGGCAAGCCATCAGAACTGAAAATGAATCTCTCAGTGTAATTATCTATGTGATTAAGTTTCTCCATCTTAAGCCTCGATCAGATTAGGGTTAAGGTGATCTCGTCAAACCCTAATTTCCTGTCATATGAATTAATCATTCGATTTAAGTTCGATGTGAAAATCCTAATAGAAACTCTTTCTATTATTTTACTCTATCGTGGCCATGGGCTTATGGACTTGATTCTCATGATCATCATAGGGCTGCTCCTCATCTACCGTGGTAGATAGATCTCCTATTGGTGCAATTCAATTTCTATAATGAACATGCTATAGCCAACATACACCTTAGGATTTCGAATGGCTAGGAGATCGAGTTATGGTATTGTCAAACTATAACACCCTCAAGGTGATCTACTGATGCACCTCAGATCAAAGAACTGACACACCACTGCAGCTTCGAGCCAGTCATTGATGAGAAGGTAGACTTCCTCATGACTGCTCGAGGTGGTCAGGCTTAGTGTCCTCGTTCTCTAGCAAGTACCTGTACTCTCATCCTGGTATTTCTACATTATAGACTCAAGACTCATCTATCCTAAAGAAGCGATCGTACACCAACCTTCCGGATCAATCTCCATTCTCATGATGATCCTACGATCGGGAGCATTTTATGAGTCAATAATGAAAATTCATGTCTTAAATTTTTAACTCTTGAAAATATGAACTATCATTACCATTAACTCAAGAGATATATCATAGACACTTTCAAATATACATTGTGATTGAAAATAACCTATTTTATTATTTATAGTCAAAATTATAATTTTTCCCTTAGATGTGTATTACAAGTGTTAGCCAACTCTAGCTTCTAGGGCACACGTATCTAACAGCAAGTCCTTCTGGAGGTATGCTTGTAATTGAATCTAACCAAATGGTTTATTCTGCATCCTATTGGGTGCTTGACTTTGGTTCGAGTGCTCACTAATGCACTTCCATGCAGGGTTTGAAAGGAATATGCCCTCAAGCCAATCGAAATTTATATTTTGGTGGGCTATTCTTTTATCTTCCAAACTCATGTAATGATATTTTTAAATAAATAAAGGTATTTATTTCATCATATACTGCATCTTAATTATTTATTTAAGATTATGATGAACCCCATATATTAGGGCTATGATTTTATGATTATGATGAGATCATACTTGTGAGATCTAAAATCTTAAAATCCTAATTTAAATATTCTTGATCGATGGAACATTGAGTTGGGGATCAATATTTTTGGAAAGACTAGCACATCCTATGTATGTTTGATTAAAGGATGATTGATTATACTATCACTTATGTATGACACTAATACAAGGATTTGGATTCTCATTATAGAATGAGTTCACTGAATTGATCCAACTTGAGAACATCTAATGGAGTCTTATCTACATGTCAATAGATGGTTCTCATAGTGGGAGTTGTGCATGTAATCCTTTGACTTGAGGCTACCTGTTGCCCAAGAATGGCTTCCTAAGAGGGGGTGAATTGGGTATTTTAATTTTTAAGCATAAAATATAAGTGGATTGATCTAATTAAGTACCAAATGAAATGAGCTATATAATTTGTAGTGAATGAAATCAATAAAACAGTAACACATAATCACAAATACAATGATTTTATAGTAGTTCGATGCTAAACTCAGTACCTACATCCACTCCCTAGGTAGACTACTTAGAAATTTAGCAATAATCATGAGGCTTGATTATAGTCTGATTATTTTACTTGAGGTCACAATCCAATCCAATTGGTTTTGACCTTGGCTCACCAACCACAACTATACAATGATTGTTTTCCCAGGCTAACAATCAAGCTCGATAGGTTTTCACTTTGGTTTACCAATCACAACCATACAATATCTAACTCTAGGCTTGAACAACCCAAGTTTCTCATTCGAAGAAACTTGAAATAAAAATGAATAATATAGTAAATAAAATAAAAGCAAACTCTTGAAGCTTAGAAGAAAAAAATCTGGAAGCTTGGCTTGTAGGCTTGATTTCTTCTCTTGAATGCTTGAAAGAAGTAGGAGTTGATCTTCAATGGTGATGGCCTAACTTCTCTCTAATTGAGGATGTTGGAAGGATAAGGATAACAGTAAAAAGTACTTCTTTCTACTCACTATTGAGCTCACACACTTGAAGAATTAAAAATCTACTTGGAAGCTCTCTCTTGTATGTTCAGAAGTTATTTTTCTTGGCTCAAGTATTTCCTTAAGTATCCCTTAGGTTCCCACCATTACAAGTCATCATCATAGGCTTCTGAAAGTGATCTAGCCGTTGGAGATCCAAAATAGTCGTTCGAAGATGTGTGGAGTAAAAAAGCTATAGAACTGAAAACTAGCCATTACAGGCACTGGGTTGGCTCAGTTTTAAATTGGGTCAGTTCAGTCCAAACTGGGTTAGCTCAGTTTTCTACTGGGTCGGTTTAGTCTTAAAAATCCTAAAATACTGTTTCTATCTTCTTCTATTATCTGAGACTAAGACGGCTCACATTCTAACTGGATCAGCCTAGTTTCACTCAATCAGCTCAGTTTTCAGCTGGGTCGGCTCAGTCCCCTAGGTCATAAAATTTTAGCTTTCTTCCCTTTTTATCTTCTGCTTTCATTGAGATTAGGATGGCTTAATCTCAGACTGAGTTGGCCTAGTTTGCATGCCAAGTGTGCCAAAAATTATTTCTGATCCTTTCTTCTCTAAATTACTTTATAGGCTAGACTTGTCATTTTACCTTAATTTAGTCTTCATTAAAATCTCTTGATAGATGTATCAAATCTGAAATATCTTCTCTAAAATCTTGAATAATGAATCTTTATTTTGATGAATTAGAACACTTGGAGTTTGTGAGCTCTTGAAATTTATAACTACACATCCTCACAAATAGTGTTAGCAATTTAATAATCTATATTCAAATGCTTTTATTATCATCAAAATCAATCTAGGGTCAACAATCTCCTTCTTTTTGATGGTGATAAAATCTTTTGAGTATAACCTTTCCTTCATATATCAAAATGATATTTTCATTCAATCTTATCAATTAAGTCATGCATCATATTCATTTTATCAATTTACATATGCTCCCCCTGAATATAATAGTCATGTTTGATCTAAGTCAAATTTTGTGTTGCTCTCTCTTACTATGTGCCAAGGTTTTAATTTAGCTATTCGAGTTCTGATTTCTTCCATACTTATAGTTTCCAATTAAATTTCACTTGCTTGTGCCTTCTCTATTTAATTCTTGTTGATGTAGTGCCCATTTAAGTAGTGTGCCATTCTTTTCATTTAGTTATATTTTCAATTCTCATTTTATACTCATTTTTCTCCCCCTTTTTGTCATTATCAAAAAGTATATGGACAATGTAAAGAGAGATATGATCAATCATGAAAAAAGATAATTTCAATCATTCACATGAAAAATTTGATACAATGTAAGCCAAAAATTCAAACTTCATTCATTGATAGATACAAACAGTTTTAAGTGCATAAAATGCTAATATTTGAATATTACATATCATAGATACCTATCATGAATATTTACAATCAAAATGCTTTAGGTATAGCTAGATGGATCCTAAATGTATCCTAATCAACACTGGGCTCTAAAGCATTAGATGAGGTTGGATCCATAAGTGCTGAAGTGCGCTGCTCAGCGAACTCTTCTCTCACAGCATCTTTGATTAGCTGAAGAAGAACCCCAGATATCCTATCATGTAAGCACTGCACTATCTCCTCAATCTGATCTTCATCTAGTTTGATAGTGGATGAAGATGGAGCAGGTGCTAGATGCTGTGGCATGGGCTATGGCTTATGTCTCTCTTTCCTTTCTTCATCAAGTGTCTTCCAAATGCCATTGACCTTTTCAAACTTCATCCTATGCATTGATTTCAAATTGTATGTATCATAGTGCTAAAGCTTCTTACTGGGTTCACCTTCCAGACTAACTCCAAAATCCTAGAAAACTAATATCAGAAACATCCCATATGGTAGTACTGGCTTTCCTCTTTGGGATGCTTCTTGCATCACCCTCAAAATCAAGGCTGGAAAACTTTTCCCTCATGAGAATATGGTACATCACAGCTATGTCATTTTTGTTGAGAAAATCAAACCTTCCTACTCTTGATATTAGAATCTTGGCTGAAATGTGGTGAAGCAGTCTATTTTCTATGGAGAGGGCTCTAGCATGGATTACCTCAAAGTGCATGGCAACGTCCCTTCCAAACAACAATCGCAGCTCACTTGCTCGATCATCGAGTCTCTCAGCTCTGACAGTGGGTGTCCTAAGTAAATTGCCCAGCTTTTCTATGGTTAAATTGATTTTGACCCTCTTTACCTCTGATTCAAATGAGCTAGGGCTAACCTTTGCATTTAAATAAAACTCTCATACTAGATTCAGATAGGTTGGGAGATTGATTCTAGAACATAGGTATTCCCACCCTTGATACTTCAAACCCTCTCCAAACTCAAAACCCTCTCTAGATAGGAAGTCAAAATCCATCCTTCTACCAATTGTGACAGCCCCAGAGGAGAGTGTAATGGGTATGAAAGTAGGAGACGGAGGGAAAACCAGACTAGGAGCCTGAGGGGGTTGAGTGGATGGTCTTAGTGGAGGTGAGGATGATTGAGATGACCTAGTAGAATGGTCTTCATAAAATTTTGATCACCGTTCTCCACCGCATGCCCCCTTTCTAAATGGCGGATCCAAACGTACATGCTTAAACCTAAGGGTTATGGTTCATTTCTTGGGTAGCATGATTTCAAAACCCACTCAAAATTGATGGAAAAAGATTTTCTAGGGGATGGCCTTAAAGGTTCTAGGATTTTTCTCTAGATGGCTAAGAAATGAAAGATGAAAAAGCCATCGGTCTGTCCGTTTAAAAAATAGGATGCCCGACAACTTAGCTAGCTCAATTTTTCTATGAAGAAAAATTAGGTCGGCCCAGTACTGAGATGACCTAGTTTTTATAGAGGAAAAAACTAAGTTGGCCCAGTTTGGCACAAACTTTGATATTTATGTTTCATGCCTAGAATTTTTTCATTTAATTTTCACTTCTAAATAAGATAAAAATGAGTAAATACCAGATGATTCATCACATGAAAACTAATCATCTCATCATTTTAAAACCAATTATCACAAGATATTTATCTAACAAATTGGATCAAATAAACCTAATTGCTTAATAATTATGCAATATCCTTCCTCATTCATGGGTTTTGTAAAGATATCAGCAACTTGATTTTCAGTAGGCACATATTCAAGAAGTATATCATTATTTTGAACATGCTCTCTAATAAAGTGATGTCTTAATTCTATATGTTTTGTTCTTGAATGTAATATGCAATTTTTAGTTAAATTTAGTTGTTGTTTGATCTACAATAGTTGAGCACAACAACTCCCAATAGTAATATATTCGGCTTCTGCCGTAGACAAGGCTACCAAGTTTTGTTTCTTGGTAAACTATGAGATCAAATTCACTCCTAGAAATTGGCTTGTACTGCTTGTACTCTTTCTATCTAAGCAACAACCAGCAAAATTTGAATCACTATAACTAATTCAGTCTAATGAAGATTATTTAGAATACCATAAACCAACATCTTGAGTATTTATTAAATACTTAAAGATTCTTTTAACTGCTAATACATATGATTCCTTAGGATTTGATTGATAACGCACACACATGCATACACTAAATATTATGTCTAGCCTACTTGCAGTTAAATATAGTAAAGATCCAATCATACCTCGATATAGGTTAGGATCTACTACTTTTCCTTTTGGATCTTGATCGAGCTTGCAATTTGTGCTCATGGGGGTGCCACTTCCTTTGACATTCTCCATCCCAATTTTCCTTAATATTTTCTTGATGTATTTACTTTGGTTGATGAAGATCTCCTCATTTCATTGCTAGATTTGGAGTCCAAGAAAAAAGTTGAGCTCTCTCATCATGCTCATCTCGAACTCGTCCTGCATGAGACTAACAAATTCTCTATACAAAACTTTATTAATAGCATCGAATACTATGTCATCAACATATAATTGGACAATCAATAGATCACTTGATTTTTTTAATAAATAGTATTTTATCAATGTTACCTCTTTTAAAATCATTGTTTAATAAGAACTTATTCAATCTATCATACCAAGCCCTAGGTGCTTGTTTTAATCCATGTAGTGCTTTCTTAAGTTTATATACATGATTAGATAATTCTTGACTTTCAAAGCTTGGAGGTTGTTCTACGCAAACATCTTCTTCAATTAAAACATTTAAGAATGTACTCTTTACATCCATTTGAAAAAGTTTAAAGTTTATGAAACATGCAAATGCTAAGAGCAATTAATAGCTTCAAGTCTAGCTATGGGTGCAAAGGATTCATCAAAATCAATACCCTCTTCTTGATTGTACCCTTGTGCAACCTCTAGCCTTGTTTCTAATTACATTGCCCTTCTCATCTAATTTATTTTCAAAGACCCATTTTTTACCAATTACAAGAAAATTTTTAGGTCTTTCAACTAATTTCAAACTTTATTTCTTTCAAATTGGTTTAGCTCCTTTTGCATTGTTAAAATCCAATGGATCTTTTTTCAGCTTCAATTATATTTTAGGTTCTAGATGGATGCAATGCAACATGATTCATAGTTCTCTAAAGGATGATCTAGTTTTAACTCCTTGAGATGGATCACCTATTATTAATTCCTTAGGATGATTATGATCATACCTCCATTTCTTTGGTAATTGGATGTACCTTGATCATTTTGGGAATGTGGCATTATTTCTTCAACCTCTTGCTCTTTTTCTTCTTTTTTTTG
>QRFJ01001417.1:0-91535 GCA_006176705.1 Cocos nucifera
TTTGCAGCAGCGCAGCCTTCTTGCTTTTGATCGCCTTTCCTTGATCTGAATCGCACCAAACTAAATCCAAAACACCTTTTGGACGTGGAGAGCAAGGGGAGAAGAGACTATGGTGTGGAGAAGGAGGGGAGAGGCAGCCTTGGGGCGTGGGAAATCTCATTCACTTAGGATTAGGGTTGGGCGCAGGGTCTTATTTATAGACCTCTTGTGATCCAACTCCTCTTCCTCTCAACCAATCACAACCCTTTGTGAAATCAGATCTAAATCTGATTGGTTGAAAAAGAGACCCCTGGATTCCTCCTTAGAGGGCGCCTAAGACCAGTCAAACTGGATTCTTAGTAGAACTCTGATTGGAATCCTAAAGGGAGGTGGAGTCCTTGTCCAACAAGGACTCCTAGGCGCCTCCTACTTGGGCTCACGCCACCCTTGGCGTGCGCCCTTCTCCTTGCCAGGTTCTGGCAGGGGGACAGGCCCCCACCAGCTCTCCAATAGGTGCATGACATGTGGTCAAAAGTCAAAGGGTGAATGGTCAACGTTTGACCAGTCAAAGGTAGACTTTTGACCAAAGTCAAAGAACAAGAAATGGCAGGTGACCAAAAATGGCAGGTAATGTCTTACAAATAAGACAACCTATTCTGACTTGGACAACCTCCAGTCAGACCATATGAAGGCCTCTGATTGAGCACAAACTCCTTTGGCTCAGTCAGGACAACTTATTTATGATAGTAAAAGAAGAACGTTAGGTTCAATCGAGTGCTAGCACGATTTCCTTGAACCTAATTGAATCTCATTCAGATCAATTGAACTAGATCAGTTCAATTGATGATCACCAGATTCAAACCCTTGTTTGTGTGACCCAGTTAGGTTCAGTTCTGTATGGTAATGGGATATGTCATGATCTCTATCATAGACATCATCGAAACTCCTTTCGATGGATCAGAACTCTTCTGATTCGAACAGCTAGAATGATCGATCATCTAAATCATTCTAATTGCTCCCAAAATCCACCAGTGACACCTAGCAGTATATGGTGGCAACCCATCAGAGCTGAATGCGAACCTCTTGGTGCAGCTACCTGTGTGATTAAGTTCTTCTATCTTGAGCCCCGATCAGATTAGGGTTAAGGTGAACTCGTCAAACCCTAGTCTCTGTCATATGATGTAATCATTCGATTCGAGTCCAATGTGAAAATCTAAATAGAAACTCTTTCTATTATTTCACTCTACCATGGCCATGGATTTCTGGACTTGATTCTCATGATCATCATAGGGCTACTCCTCTACCACCGAGGTAGATAGATTCCCATCTTGATGCAATCCAGTTCCTACAATGAACATGTCATAGCCAACATACACCTCAGGGTTCCATATGGCTAGGAGACCGAGTAATGGTGTAGTCAAACTATAACACCCTCAAGGTGAACTGCCGATGCATCTCAGGTCAAAGAACCAGACACACTACTGCAGCATCGAGTCAGTCATTGACGAGAAGGTAGACTCCCTAATGACTACTCGAGGTGGTCACGCTCAGTGCCCTCGTTCTCTAACGAGTACCTGTACTCTCGCTCCGGTGTCTCCACACCATAGACTCAAGACTCATCTACTAAAGAGAAGCGATCGTACACCAACCTTCCGGATCAATCACCATCCTCGTGATGATCCTATGGTCGGGAGCTGTTTATGAGTTAATAATGATTATTCATGTCTTAAATTTTCAACTCTTGAAAATATGAATTATCATTACCATTAACTCAAAGGATGTATCACAGACACTAAATACACATGTGTGATAGAAAATAACCCATTTCATTAATTATAGTCAAAATTACAATTTTGCCCCTAGAAGTGTATTACAAGTGTCAGCCAATTCTGGCTTCTAGGGCACATATATCTAACACAATGATGTTGAGAGGAACAAGACTTGCTGTGCCATCTTCAATGCCAAGATGAGGAATGTAGCATCGGTCACTGATCATGTACTGTACATGATTGAGCTAATAGAGCATTTGATCAAGCTCAAATTTTTCTTGCACGAGCAGCTAGGGAAAGATGCAATTTTAAACTCATTGCCCAAATCTTCTTTTCTCCCATTCCTACTCATTACAGAATGACAAAGGCTAAAGTAAACTACCATGGGTTACTCCAGAACTTTGAGAAGAATCACCAACTTCACAAGGAGTCGATGAACTTAGTGGGAGGGTCTTCTTCTAGTTCTCGACCCATTAAGAAAGGAAAGAAGAATAAAAAGAAGAAGAGTAAGAAGGTGCATGTTCAGGCTGGGACATCTATACAAGGTCAAACCAAGAAAGTAAAGCCCGATAAGAGTCAAGCTGAGTACTTCTTCTGCTAGAAGTGGGGGCACTAGAAGAGAAACTATCCTCGGTACATTACCTCCTTGGATCCAAACAGGTTGAGAAAGAAGCAAGTAGTTGCTGGGCAAGGTATTTATATGATAGCTCCTTGCAATTTTTCTATTTATGATATTACTGACTAGGTATTAGATATTGGTAACCCTTATCATATTTATAATTCGTTACAAGAGTTGCAGATCAGTAGGAGATTCGAACAAGATAAGAGGTTCCTGAACGTTGGAGATGGAAGACTAGTTTCAATTTTAGCATTAGAAATATTGAAACTTGTATTTGGATCTCACATCATTATTCTTAGTGATTGTCACTTTTATCTTAGTTTTTTTTTGAATGTCATTTTTGTAGGACTTTTGGCCAAAGATAATTATAAAATTTCAATAAAGAAAGAGTTTTGTAATGACATTATGAATAGTATTACTATATTCTCTAGATACTTAAACAATGGTGTATATATGTTATCACAACCTATTAATATAGTCTATTCTTTTGGTAAGCACCCTAGATTAGATAGTATGTCTGATATGTACTTATGGCACTATAGGCTAGGTCACATAACAAGAACAAGATAAATAGGTTGACTCAAGAGGAAATCCTCGAAGTCAAGGATTGTGAATCGCTTCCAACCTATGAGTCTTGTCTACTTGAAAAAATGACCAAGTCATCTTTTACTAGAAAGAATAAAAGAGCCACTGAGCTCTTAGGTCTAGTACATACTGATGTATGTGGACCTATGAGCACCAGTGCCAAAGGTGGATATTTTTACTTCAATACTTTCATAGATAATTTATCCAAGTATGGATATGTCTATCTGATAAAACATAAGTCGAATTCATTTGAAATATTCAAATAATTTTGAAGTGAAGTAAAAAAATAAATTGAAAAGAATATTAAAACTCTTTGATTTGACTGATGAGGGGAATACCTTTCTGGTGAGTTTCTTATATATCTAAGAGAAAATAGGATTCTCTCTTAATGGACTCCTCCAGGAATACCACAATATAATGGTGTATTGAAAAGAAGAAATTAGACTCCATTAGACATGGTTTGATCCATGATGGATTTTGCCAGCTTGTCAATATCTTTCTGAGGATATGCACTCGAATCAACTTGCTATCTTTTAAATAGGGTTTCAAGTAAGTCTATGATTAAAACTCCATATAAGATATGGATAGGATGTAAGCTAGCACTTTCATACCTTAGGGTCTAGGGGTGCCCAACTTATGTGAAATGATTAATCTCAGATAAACTTGGACCTAGGTCTGACAAGTGCACATTCATAGGATACCCCAAAGAATCAAAAGGATATATTTTCTACCATGCTGATGAACAAAAAAGTATTCATCAGTCTTAAGGCAATTTTTTTGAAAAATGAGTTAGTGAAGGAACTGTTGCCTCTAAGGTTGAACTTGATGAAGTTCAACAGGTAGAAACACCGACACTTATAGCTGAACCAAAATTAAATTTGATTAGATCAAATTTGGAGCCTAATGTACCTGCTTCATTAAGATAATCCAATAGAGTATCGCGTCAGTGAGATAAATACTATGGTTTCTTGATCTGGGATAGTGATCCTATCAAACTTGATGAGAAGAATGAGGATTCGATCACTTATATGGATGCAATGTAGAGGCCTGATTTTGAGAAATGGCTTAAGGCCATAAAATCCAAAATGGAGTCCATGAAGGTCAATGATGTATGGACATTGGTTGACCCACCTGAAGGGGTAAAATTCATTGGACGTAAATGGATCTTCAAGAGGAAGAGGGATGCAGATGAGAAGGTGGAGACCTATAAAGCCCATCTAGTTGCCAAAGGATATTCTCAATGTTATGGTATTAACTATGATGAGACATTCTTCCCTATGGCAGTGCTCGAATCCATTTGGATAATGCTTACAATAGCTATCCATTTGGACTATGAGATCTAGCAAATGGATGTGAAAATAACTTTTCTTAATGAAAAGCTGATCGAAAATGTGTATATGATATAGCCTGAGGGATTCACATCCATAAATGAGTCCAAGGTGTGCAACTTCAGAGATCCATTTATGGATTGAAGCAAGCTCTTGAAGTTGGAACATACATTTTAATAAAGTGATCAAAATGTATGGCTTCGTTAAGAATGGAGAAGAGCTCTGCATTTATAAGTGGGTGAATGGTTTAGCAGTGGTATTCCTTGTCTTGTATATAGATGATATTTTCTTAATAAAAAATGACATCCCCATATTAAAAAAAATAAAAGTATGGTTGTCATTTCAATTCTTCATAAAGAACTTGGGTGAAGCATCCTATATTCTAGGGATGAAGATCTATAGGGATAGATCTAAAAGGATGCTTGAGTTATCCCAGTCCACGTACATAGAAACTGTACTAAAAGGGTTCAGTATTGAAAATTCCAAGAAAGGCTATCTTTTGATAGGATATGAAATTTCTCTCTCTAAGAAGAATTGTCCGATAATTCCTGAAAAGAGAGAGCATATGAGTAGAGTCCCATATGCTTCGGCAGTGAGATGTATCATATATTTCATGATATATACGATATCAGATATGGCATACTCACTAGAAGTAGTGAGTAGATACCAATCTAATCCAGGAGAAAATCATTGAAAATTGGTTAAAGCTATTCTTAAGTATTTAAAAAATACTAAGGATTAATGGTTGGTGTATGATGAGTCAGATCTAAAACTTGAGGGATTTACAAACTTCAGCTTTTAATCTAACCATGATGACAGCAGAAGCATGTCGAATTATATCTTTATTTTAAATGGTGGAGCTGTCTGCTAGAAGAGTTCCAAGCAGCATACTGTGGTAGACTTTATTTGTGAAGTAGAGTACATCATAGCATCAGATGCCACAAATAAAGCTATGTGGCTAAGAAAATTCATCACCAAGCTTGAAGTAGCACTCTCCCTTGATGGTCCAGTCTTGCTCTACTATGACAGCATTGGTTCTATTCGTCAAGCGAAGGAATAGAAAGCACACCAGTGGATGAAGCATATTCTACGCTGCTACCATCTGGTCCGAAAGATTGTGGATCGAGATGATGTCGACCTTTAGAAGATCGATGGAAAGAAGAACTTAGCTGACCACTTCACTAAAGCCCTAGCAATAAAGGAGTTCAACAACCTCAAGTCAAAGATAGGTATTAGATACTATGTCGAGTGGCTTTAGGATAAGTGAGAGTTGTTAGAAAATATGTCCTAAAGCCAATCATTAGTCGATTGATGGTTGGACCCTTATAATTATAATTGATTTATTATTAAATAAAATATATTTTTGATATTTTTATCATAAAGTCTACATCTTCTAATGAACTTCATTATTATGATGAAGTCCTTGGGACTATTTAGTTTCGATAAAGAGAGGATTTATCGATTAGTCCTTAAATAGTTCATGACTAAATGATATACTATTAATTAGGATGATAGCGTTTATCGAGCATAGGTCATTGTATGCCATATAGGTTGGTTGTTCTCTAAATCAAGGAGTTTGGAGACACTGGTATGGCATACAAGTGAGATGTAATGGTATATCATCATTAAATATGATCAACTTCAGAGCATTCTACTGTCAAAAATTGCTATGATGGGAAGTAGGTATCAATGTTCCTCAGATCTGAGATCACCATAGTAGCTTGCAAGCAACTCACTGTGCTTTGGTACCAGACTAGCTGAATTTTTAATTCAATGATGGAAGATTTTTAGGCACAATCAAGTACTTATGAAGTCGGTGAGTGACCAAGATGGGATTAACCACTCTAAGAGTTGGAAAGAATGCATCATTGTATTTCAATATAGCAAAAATCATGGTCAGGATACCATAAGATGGATTTGGTATTTTGAAATACAATGTGGATGATCTAATTGGGGTTGATAGTTAAACTCTAAGGTAACCTATAAGTATTTTGGTTAAGAGGATGAATTATATAGAAACTATATCTACATGGGTTCTAAGGATATTATTCTATACATTCGACTTATCCGACTATCGGGTACATTTACTAGATGATCACTTCAATTGATATAGAAATTGATTTTTATGCTATTAGCTTAGGTTTAGACCTATGGGATCACACACATAAGAGGTCTTGATCTGATCAAATGGTTGATCAACGATTAAGAATCATTCTAGGGTTAAGCAATCAATACGATTGATGTTTAACTTAGTGCAAGTATTATAGAAGGATCGATTGGCAATTTGATTGCTAATTGACTTAATTTTATTAAACCAGAGGATTGAGATTAAGTCTAATTAAATATGATTTAATTAGATTTGATTTGGGCTTGATTGGATCAAGTCCAATTGATTTATTAGATGAGCCAATTGCAAGGAAGAAATAGTCATAGTTCAATTAGGACTTGACTGAACCTAATCTCTAATTTGATTAGAAATTAAATTAGAATTTAATTTAATTTAATTTAATTTAATTTAATTATTAGTTATAATAAGATCTAATCTAATTAGATTAAATAAATCCTAATTTAATTTAGTCCAAGGATCTAGTTGGACCAAGTTAAATTAGGAGTCCTAGTCTCACTAGGACTCCCAAATCCTTGCACCATTCAATCTCCATGCACTCTCCATGAAATTTTATTTATTTTTTTCATGGAATCTCTCTATTTTAGAGAGAGGACATGCATCCTCAATTTTCATATACTTCTTACATGATATTTGGTTGAGGACCAAGTCAAAATAAATTAGTTGTTTTGATTTCAAACTCTGTTTGACAGAGTTTGTTGCAATCAGAATTCTTATCCATGTATGGTGGCTAAACTCCTAATTTTTTTCTAAAATTTTTATGAAAAATAAAAAGTTTTAATGCACCAAACACCAGATGGTCCATGCCCAAAAAGGAGGGGACGCCCAAGAGTTGGGTGCCCCAAGTCTAGCCCAATTTGGAGGTCTCTTGACTAGGTATTTGACCTAGACAAGGACTCCTCCATATCTCTCAATATAAAAGAGTTTTTAACCTAATTTATTTTCAAATTATAGATCTAAGAGAGAGGTCCTTGGGTGTGGACAGGCTGGGTAAAGAGAGGTTTAGGCATGGGAATTGTAAAGGCACCAAACAAGGTGCTTTGATGAGAGAAAAAGAAAAGAAGAAGAGGGTCCTCTTCTAGGATTTTCTTCCATCTATTCCTCCATTCTTTTTATGATTTTGAGAGGTGTCTCAGCATCACAATTGTCTTCCTCATCTTCTAAAATTGAAGAGTTCAAGTCTCGAAGAAAGAAAGATCTAGATCAACCATCGAAGAAGGATCAGCGTAGTTCTAGCAAACTGTGCTGATTTTCGGGCATTGAACTTTTGATCAGTGATTGAGGGCTTGTGTGAATAACTTGTAGAGGTCGGATGCATGTGCAGCTTAGAATGATAATCTCAGGTCCTGATTAGTAAGTTAGAGAACTCAATTTGCAAAAATATGGATGATACGATCATCTTTCTTCTATCTAGATTTGATCTACCATAGAATAATTTTTATATTGATATGATCAACATAATATTTTTTGATATTTTTTATTTTTAATTTAATAGCATGCCTTAATCATATAATAGGATCTTAGATCTAAGACTTTTTTATATTTTAATTATGAATTAGTATGATTAATTAAAGTCTTTAGCTACTTAGATTCGAAAAAGTTTTAAAATCTAATCCTGAGATCCTAGATCAGTTTCTTCAAATATGATATTAGGTTTGACATGTTTCCATATCCAAAGTTATACTTGGGATGTAGGATGATCATAGGATTGAGTTGCATAGTAACTTTCCACTAAAGCATATTTTTGATATTTTTACCAAAATTTTATATCTTCTAGATAGACATGATACATTGCTAGATATCAGTCTTATGGGTTTGATCAAATTAAAGAGATTAATTTGATCATCAATTAGAAAAGATTCTGATTGATTGAATCGGATCAGTTCAATTTGATCTAAATCGGTTTGATTAGTTTCTAATCAAATTAGGTCAAATCGCATCCAGACCCACTGTTAGCTCGATGTGGAATCCAATGGGTCATACACAAATGAAATTGATCAAAGGTCTAATTGGATTAGATCATGTTTGCAAGTTGAATATGCAAGTACATGTTGCAAACCCTAACACCTACATTCGAATCAAATTCAAATTAGGTTCCGATTTGGGCTAATTAGATCCAATTTAAATCAAATAAAATTTGGTTGCTTAATTGGGTCGATGCTTGGCTTGTTGACCAGGGGATTGAGTGCCTCCTATCAACATCCCACATGCTAGAGATTCTCTCTCTTGGTGCATGGGGGTTTGATTTATGCACATGGGATTTTTGTGCACAAGGAAATGGTTGGCACCCCTTCTTTTGTTCTTATCCATTTGTCATGCAACATATTATGGGCATGAACTTTAGAAGGGTGAACAAAGGAGTCCTTCTACAAGTAAAATACTTTGGTATTTTATTTGAAATATGGATAATATCATATCTCCTAGCCGCCCCTTCATTTAAATGGCGCCCCTTGGACCAAGTCCAAGTTGTTTTAGGCGTTGACTTTTCTCCCATGCAAACTTTAGATTGGTGCCCTCTTTTCTGGCCATTGGATGGTCATGAGATCTAATCTCATGCATTAAAAGGGTTGGTGCAAATAATAATGCTATGCGACACTTCGATAATCAACATAGAATTAGTTCCAAAGAGACCTACATGAAGTGACTTTTGGAATTAAACTCTTTTGATTCCACATGGCATGATTTTCAGATGGGGTGTGAGATGGCTGATGGGCATGAGATAAGCCCAGGGAGAGGGCATGAGAAATTCAAGGAGGTGACCCTACGTACAATATAAATAAGGGTGTGCACCAGGCTTCCATGGGAATTCAATCCAATCCTTCTTTCTTACATAATTCTCCATTTGTCCAATTTTCTTTCTCCCTTCCCTTGTTCAGACAAGGTCCTATTAAGGACAAGGAGTTTTCTTTTTAAGACAAGGGATTAGAAAGAAAAATTAGGAAGACAAGGAGAAAAAAAAGCAAGGAAAGGAAAGGCTAGGAGGAAGAAAGCAAGGCTAAAAGATGGTTCTACCCAAATCAAATTAAATTTTTATAATAAGAATTTAATTCAAGGAATCAGGTTTAAAAAGTGTTAGAGGCTTGATTAGGTCCACGTGTGGATCAACGTTGGAGGGTGAATACATGAGCAACTAGTGGAACCTCTAATAGATGTCTACTTGAATTCAGTCTCGAATCAAGGTTTAGCAATTAGAGGTATATTCCTGTACCTTAAGTTGCATTATAATTGCATGCTATATAATTTAAATTTTAATAAGATGGTCTTTGGGTTAGGGTTTGATTTTAGGATTTCATATAACTTGCTTTGAAATCCATGCTTCCGCCCTAGTCACCTAACCCTATGGTGGTATCATAACCACCATTATTAGGTCAAATCATATGTTGTTATGCATAATGATTTATAGCATAATGGTTGATATGATATGATCATATACTCATATTTAATTAATTATGATTAGATTATGATTTAGATCATTCTGTAAGGTTGCCCTAGCATAGTGGTGCATGTCCACTATGTGGTAGATGGTTGTCGTAGAATGATGAAATCTTTTGTGACATGCTATTTTGTTAATATGAATGTTTATGATTGACATGATCATTACATGCATTTGCTTCATATGAGATGATATGATCATTATATTTATGCTAATTAGAATATGCATAGAGACCAATTAAAGCCTTCTATAAAATTATATTAAGTTGTAGTATAATTAACCAAAAGTAGAACTAGTCTGGATGTAATTGATCGATCGATGTCTAGAAAAATGGTTCATCATTGGTAAAGAAAATGTGATTTCTAATTGATTCCATTGTCTAACCTAGATAATTTATTGGTGTTTAAGAAAAGCAATCGGGGGATCCCCACCTCTCTACCACTTACTTGGCTGATAAGATTAATTTAATTTTTGATTATGCTGCTAAGTGTTATATTCACTACATTAAGGCCTTCCTTCATGCTAGGTCATTATTATGTTATGAATCATATTAGATTTATTGTGTAACCACAAGACCTATTATGGGGACTAACATAATATTGTCCTGGTGCATTAAGATGCTTACAGCATTTTGGATATACTGCTTTGTTGTATAACCATAAGGATAGTTATATTTTAATTTAATGTATAGAAATGAAGGATCAAACTTAACAAAAAATATTATAATTTGTTGTGCAACCATAAGGCTATTAATGTTTTAGAGGCCAAGATTATATGGAGAATTGCATGAGATGCAATTGGAAAGAGTTTCCTACCTTTGAACTTGTAAAAGATTTATTGTGCAACCACAAGATCTTTTATAAAAAAATAGGATCTCAATCCTACTAAGAAAACTAATTAGGTTTTCTCGATCATCATAGAAGAGGGCTATGATGTTTGATAAAATAGTGAGAGACACAATTAAATTAAAGCCCTAATTTAATTATGTATGTCATCATGAGTTGTTTGCTTATATAATATTTTTTATTATATAGATTAAGTGGCTTCTTCACTTTCACTGCATAGTATATTGGATTCAAATAAATTAACCAATCCCAATTATATGGACTAGTTGAGAAATTTAAAAATAGTGCTCAATCAAGAGAAACTTTCCTATATCCTTGATGCCCCTGACCCTGAGCCGATAGGGGAAGATGCCTCAAAGGAAGATAAAGCCACATATAAGATGTGGAAAAATGATTCTTTAACTATCAAGTGCATTATATTAGCTTCTATGACTAATGAATTACAGAGACAGCATGATGGCATGGATACTCAGTCTATACTGCTCAATTTAAAAGAGCTTTATGGAGAGTAGAGTAGAACTGCTAGATATAAGATATCAAAGGAGTTATTTCATGCCAAGATGGTAGAAGGATCATCCATGTAAGACCATGTGTTGATGTTAATTGACCTGATCACTCGATTAGGTCAATTAAGTTTTGTAATGGATGGAGAGTTAAGTTAGGATCTGATCTTACAATCACTTTTAGAATTATTTTCTTAGTTTGTCATGAACTATCACATAAAAAAATTGAATACTTTCTTGCCTGAGCTGCTAAATATGCTCAAAATAGTAGAGAGCTATATCAAGAAGGATAAGGCTTCTCTTCTTCTTATGGATAGGATATCCAAGAAGAAGGCAAGTAAAAAGGATTCTAAGAGAAAGCTAAAACCTAAAGGTGGCATAAATAAGAGAAAAAAGGAGAAGAATGCCCCTGGATAGATGACCTGCTTTTACTGTGTCAAAGCAAGTCATTAGAAAAAGAATTGCAAGGCTTACCTTGCAACTATGAAGACTGATGTAAGTGTTGCACTAAAAGGTATGTACGAGATACATATAATATTGTTATTGAATTCTTTCATTTCAAACTCTTGGGTATTAGATACTGCCTGCGGTTCTTATATCTATAAATCATTGCAAGAGCTGCAAAAAATTAAAGTATTAAAAAAGGAAGACTTCAAGCTCTATGGTACTAGAGGAAAGTCCATCCAAGCAAAAGCTGTAAGGATAAATATCTTGAAGTTACCTTCTGAAAAGATCTTAGAGTTGAAGAATTATTATTATATGTCTAAGATCATTAGACATATTATTTCTATACCCTTATTATTAAAATAAGGATATGAAATTTCTATTATGAGTAATGGTTGTTCAATTAAATATTCTAATGAAATAATATGTTATGGCATTTTTGACAATAATCTTTTGAATCTATCTCTGAATGATAATATTTTTTTTTATATTGATGAAAATAGAAAGCGTAAGATAGAAGAAATAAATAATACTTTACTTTGGCATTGTCGACTTGGTCATATAAGTGAGAATAGGATTAACAAGTTATACGAAGAAAAGTTCTTTGATCTTTATGATTATAAATCATTAGGAACTTCAAAATCTTATGTCATGGGCATAATGAACAAGACTCTATTTAGTGGACATGAAGAAAAGACAAGCAAGTTCTTAGGACCTATACATACAGATGTATGTGGTCCTATGAGAACTCAGGCCAGAGGTAGATACTTTTATTTTATAACATTCACTGATGGTTTATCTAGGTTCGGATATGTGTATCTTATGAAACACAAATTCGAAGCCTTTGATAAATTCAAAGAGTATCAAAGTATGGTCGAGAAATAAACTAAAAAAATATAAAAATTCATCAATCTGATCGGGAAGGAGAATACTTATCCAGTGAATTTTTAGACTATCTTAAAGTAAAGAAGATTCTCTCTGAATGGACCCCTCCATATAAACCATAGTTAAAAGGTGTAGCCGAAAGGAGGAATCATACATTATTAGATATGGTGCAGTCCATGATGTGCTTCATAAAGTTATCAATTTTTTTTTGGGGTCATGCCCTGGAGACTGTAGTATATATCTTGAATAGAGTACCTTTTAAGTTTGTATCTAGCACTCCATATGAGATTTGGAGAGGTAAAAAATCTAATCTTAGATATCTTAAGATATGGGATTGTCCAATATTTTAAAATATATCCTAAAGCCAATCATCTAAGTTGTAGATGATTGAAATTAGTATATGAATTATCTAGTAATAATTGTTATTCAGCTTATTCATCATAAAAGTTCTATCTTCCTTAAATGAAGTTCTAACTTATAATGAAGTTCTTAAAATCATAATTAATCAATAAAAAAGAATTTATTGGATAGTTCTTAAATAGTTCACGATCAAGTAATAAGTTATTAATTAGGATGATAACCTATCGAGTGTAGGTCGCTATATGTTATATGCGTTGATTGTCCTCATAATTAAGTGGTGTGGAGACACTGGTATGCCATACAAGTGGGATGTAGGAGTACATCTACACTGAATATGACTAATGTAGCACTCGACTGTCAAGAGTAGCTAGCTAAGGTCAATGGGTATAAGTATCCCTCCGACCTAAGATCATCACGTTGATTTCAAGCAACTCACTATACTTTGGTGCTAACCTACTTATATTTCTAATATAAGATTAGAAAGGTCTTTAGGTATAGTCAAGTACTTGTAGAGTTGGTGTGTGAGTCAACATAGGATTGATCATTTCTGATTAACTTCAGAAAGCAAATGTCTCGCTATATTTCCATTTAGAAAAACCTAGGCCTGGGTTGTCCTTGTGGGAAGTCACAAAATTTTTAAAATTTTGAGACACAATATGGATAACTTGTATGAGTGTTTACAGCATACTCAAAGTCATGTTTAATATTATTGATCAATGGGATGAATTATACAGTGACCATAGGCTAGGGTTCTAAAAATGTTGCTTTGCATACATTCGACCTATCCAAACATCGATTATTATTGCTAGATGGTCATTTCGATTAGTACAGAAATTGGATACTATGCTACCGACTTAGATTCGAACCTATGGGATCACACACATTAGAGGTTGTTACCTGATTAGATGGTTGATCAATGATTGAAAAACATTTAATGATCGAATCATCAATGCGATTGATGATAGATCAAGTGCAAGTGTTACAGGAGGATCAATTAGCAATTGGATTGCTAATTAGCTCAATTTGATTGAGTAATCAGGCTAAGATCAAGTCTAATTGAATTATATTCAATTAGAATTAGTTTAAACATAATTGAATTAAGTCTAATTGATTTATTTGATAAGCAAGTTGCAAAGGAGGACAAGTCCCTGTTCAATTAGGACTTGAATGCACCTAATTTTTAATTTAATTAAAAATTAAATCAAATTTAAATATAATTTAATTTAATTTAATTAAGATTCTAATTTGACTAGGATTATTTTTTAATTAGGTTGACTCAATTCTAATTAGAATAGGAATTAATTAAGTTTGACCTAGTCTACATTTATGAGTCCTAGTTAGACTAGGACTCCTCCCCACTTCCCTTGCACTAAGAAAAGAATAAGCCCATGCCCCATATTGATTTTTTCTTGGTTTTATGTGAGTTTCTTCATGTTAAGAAATAATCCCCTTGCCTCTTAATCTGGTTGATTTGGAATTTAGTTTTGAATTGATAAAAACTAGCAAGTGGTTTGACTAAGGACTCTATTTGGTAGAGTCTCAAGAATCCAAATCTCTACCTCTTCCTTTATGGAATAAATCCCATGCCAACCCATATATCGTTGCCCCTTTTTCTTTGTTATTTTGTGTGTGTGAAACCTGAAGTTCGTGCCATATTTTTAGGGGGAGGTGTCTAAGAGTTGGACAACCCCCAAATTCTTTTTTTCCAATCCCTAAAAGTTAGGGATTGACCTAGTCTTGTCATGTAAATAAGGGGCGACACTTTTGTAGGGATTTTAGGCATCAAATATTCTAAAAAAATTAATGAAAATTAGAGAGAGAGGAGACAAGGGCATGGGAGGTTCAACGCTCAAAGTTGCAAGGCATGGATGGTCTATTAGGACATTAATTGTTGATGTCTTGAAGAGACAAAGGTAATAAAGAAAAGATTGACTTCTCTAGGGTTTCCTCTAGATTTTTTTCTACTCCATCCTTTTAGATTATTTTCATGAGAAAGATCAGAAAGAAAGGGATAGGGCATGGAGGATGGATACTCCAAATTGTTGGAGCATCAAGGTCTCTTTTGGACATGATTTGATCATGTCCTGATGAAAAGAAAAAGAAGAGAAGATGGTCTTCTCTTAGGATTCTTTTGAGAACCTTTTCTTCTAAATTTTTGAATTATTTTTCTATAAGAAAAATTAGAGAGGAAGAGACCTGGAAGCATAAAAAAATACTAGTGGAGAAGGTCTCCTCTTGTCCAAGTATAGAGATCCGCTTAGGATGTCAATGGTTGATGTCTTGAAAAGAGAAGACGTATCTTCTCTTAGGATCATTCTTAGCTTATTTATCTTTTAATTTTTGGAAGATCCAAAAGTTAGTCTTCATCCTTATTCCTCTTCTTAGTCTTCATCTCTTAGAGAGTCCAAGTGATTTGAAGAATATTTTTGATTAACCATCATGAGGGATCTACGAGAAGCTAGCACTTTAAGTGGATCTTCATTAAATGAAACTCCGATCTATGTTGCAGCTTTGTGTGGACTGTCCGTAGAGGCCGGACATGTTGTATGGCTCTAAGCAACAAAGGACAACATCAATTTTCAACTGCGGAGTCCTTGACCCATGCAAAGGTATATGATTTGATCTTTTATCTATCCTAGATATGATCTAGGATTTTTCTAGAATTATTCTAGATCTACGCATTAATTTGATTAATACCAACCATGCTTGATTTATTTTTAGACTTATATTTGCATCATGACCTATCATAGATCCTAGATATAGAGTTTAGTGATTAGATCACATGCATAATTAGATTAAATTATTTAATCTATGTCTTTCGCTGCTTGTAAATTTAAAAAAAAGTTTTAAAATATATGCATGAAATCCTACATATTCTCAAATAGTGGTATCAGAGCATCTAGGTTTTTTTATGATATGATTATATTTGCATTAAATTAAATTTAAAAATAAGAATTAAAAGATTGCACATACTGACATAAGGTTGTCTTGTTGTAAGGTTAACCCCTTATAATGAAAAGGTTGTCCTAGTATGTGCTAATCTATTTTTTTGAATCATGAATAAGTTAGATATAATTTAAATAATTTTATAATTTAATTTTTAATTTTAAATCTAAAATTAAATAGATATTAGATCTATTTTAGATTATTTAGATTAAATCTAAATAATATCGGATCGTTCATACTGATTATAAGATTGTCCTATTGTAAGATTTACCCCTTATAGTGGAGAGGTTGTCCTAGTATGTGTTGATCTGAATAATCTAAATTATAAATATGTTAGATGAGATCTAAATTAATTTATGATTTATTTTTAGATTTTAAATCTAAAATTAAATAATTTATGATCTAATTTTGATTATTTAGATGAGATCCATATGATGTGTTTCATGTTTTGATCTATATCCTCTAGGTGCATATGTTGATATGTAGCTTTATTTTTGAATCTAGAATTTATATATTTGATATATTTAATTTATAAAATTTAAATTGAGAACTTACTTTCTGCAAAATCTAGATTTAAAATCATAGGATATGATTTAAACATTGAAACAAATCAGATCTAAAACCATGGTTTGAATTTGATTCAAAGTAAATTATTTACAAAATTTGAAAATGTTCTAAAATTTGAAATCAAAAACTAGTTCTAGGGTTTGGAATCCCAACCCATAAGCCTTGAACTTAATTAAGAATTAAGTGATTGTTTAGGATCTAGGTTTGTGATTTGAAGATCCTAAGATAATTTTATAAAACATGGGTTAAAGGATAATGGGTTAGCTTTGATCAGGGTATTAACTGGGTTAGACTTAGGGTTAGATTAAATATGGACTAAGTTAAGAAATTAATCAAATGTAATTAATAGTTCATTAGGATAAGGTCATTTCTTTTTTATAGATCAATTCAATAGTTATAGTTGATCAAAGTCCATACATCTAACAAATGGATACTGATCGTGGCTCAGTGGTTGAGCCTGAGTCTTTAGGCAAACCAAATCAAAATTGATAAATAAATTGGTATCTAACGTAAGTCTGGCATTTCTAGATCAGTGATTTTTAATTGGCAGCCTGCTTACCTGACCATTTTTGATAGTGTCTAAGGCAAACCTAGGCAGACCCTCCCACTGGTCTTACTTACCTGGCCAATATGGTTAATTAGCTTTTGATTGGGTTGCTCATTGATTCGTGCTAATCCATGACATATAGAAAATCAGTGAGATTGATTTTATTAAGTGAGACTGATTTAGGTACCCATGGACCAAAATTGATCTTAGTTCTCATAAATGACTTAAGAAGTCAGTGGGAGGATTTGACTTGGTAAAGTCAGTGGGAGCATTTTGGTCCATATCTTATCTATCCTTAAATCACTAATAATTTAAATCCTCTAATATTATCAGACCCTTAAAATGATAAAGTTATGGGGATAACATAGTCATAGCCTCCAATTAAGTTGTATGATAATGGGTTCATTAATTTAATAATCATAGAAGGCACAAAGGCCTGATGCTTATTAACTAATAGAATTATCATTCATAATATGATAACCTGGATGTGTCTCTCCAATGGTGGTTAGGTTTATCAACCAAAATTAGGCTTAATCATTCATTTGATACATGCACTAAGTATAGTCATGTTAATGGTTGGACCTAACTGAATCTTTATAATGGAGGCTAAAGCCTACTGATTAGGTTTCTGGGGCAAAATTTAATTACTTGAAGTTATTTAGAGAAACAATTGGTTAAAGAACCTACCCATAGATGTAGATGGGTTGACCGACCAAAGTCGAGCTTGTGTGTAGTCTATGTGGATTCTAGTACCTACTAGAAAATTAAAGTAATTTCTTAAATTAGAGGTAGAGGCTATCAATTCATATAAAATAGTGGAAGAACCTTTAGACTAAAGTTTAAGTCTTTAGGCTTATAATAATTCATATACATTAGGTCTATGTTCTCTTTTCTTATAGATTAAGGCTAAACCCTAATTGCTCCAATCACTGTTAGACATTGATGACTTATAGGATCCAACTTCAATAATTAGTATCAAAAGTTGAGTTTGGTTTAGTAGAATGAATGGGTTCATGTTGGAGCTTCTATGTCTAGTGAAAACAAAAAGTTCAAGACTGACCCAAATTAGGCAAAGTGCTTCTACTACTAGAAGCAAGGTCACAAGAAGAAGAATTGTCTTGCTTTCCATGATCCCAATAGGCTGAATAAGAGAAAGGAGTAAAGAGTTGCTCATCAAGGATGTTATATGAGAACATCTTGAAATTTCTCTATTAGTGATTCTACTATCTAGGTATTGGATATTGGTAGTCTTATGTAATTCATTACAAGGACTGAAGGTAAGTAGAAAAAATTGAAAATTATGACTGAATCCTAAACACTGGGGTTGGAAATTCAGTTCTAATCCTAGCTTTAGGAATTGTCAAGTTGATTTTCAATACAAATATTATCATTTAGAGTGACTATCACTATTGTCCATTATTTATGATGAATATGATCTTTCATGGCCTTTTGGCCAAAGATGATCATTATTTATTAATAGAAAGAGATTATTGTAATATCATTATGAATGATATTACAATAATACATGGATAATAAATAAATGATATTTAGCATTCACATAGCCTGTTAAGTATAATGTATACATCTAATGAATACCCAAGTTAGATAATGTCAAGGATATCAATATTTCATTATAATTATAGAGGATCTATTTAGGTATGGATATATCTAGATTAAATCATTTAAAATATTTAAATAATTTTATAATAGAATAAAAAAATAAATTAAAAAAATATTAGAACTCTTCAATTAGATTGAAGAGGCAAATACTTATCCAGTGAGTTTTTGATATATCTAAGAGAGAATGAGATTCTATCTCAGTAGACTCCTTCCATAATATAGTGTATCGAAAAGAAAAAATTGAACTTTGTTAGATATAATTCGATCCATAATGGGACTTGCTAGTCTGCCTATTTTAGGGTTAAGCTCTTGAGACTAATTATTTTACTTTGAAAATTATTTTAAGTAAATCTATCACAAAGACTCCATATGGGATATGGATAGGATATAGACCTAGACTCTCTCACCTTCGGGATTGGGGTTGATCAGCCTATGCTAAAGGATTGCACACAAATAAACTTGGATTCTGGTCCAATAGGTATTTAAAGATTATTATTTCTACCATGTTGAAGAACAAAAATTATTCTCAGCAGTAAGGCATTCTTTTTGGAAAAAAATTTTTTAGAGAAGGAACTGATGCCTGTAAAGTTGAACTTGAGAAAGTTCGACCAGTAGAGTGAACTAGCACAATCTATTAAATCTACAAAATTGGATTTGATTAGATCAAATTCAAAGCCCCTTAATTTGGCATCTTTAAGGAGATCCGATAGAGTACTGCATTAGCTAGACAGATACTTTGGTATCTAGGTCTGGGATGATGATCCTGTTAAGCTTTATAAGAACAATAAGGATCCGATAACCTATATGGATGCTATGCAGAGGTCTAACTCTGAGAAGTGGCTTGGAGCCATCAAATCCAAATTGGAGTCTATGGAAATCAATAGTGTGTAGGCACTAGTTGATTCATTTGAAGGGATAAAACCCATTGGATGTGAATGGATTTTCAAAGGATTAGAGTAGCACAGACAGAAAAGTAGAGACCTATAAAGTCCATTTGGCTATTATCTCAGAGTTGGAACATATGTTTTGAACGTATGTCTTTGTTATGAACAAAGAGAAACACTGCATTTGTGAGTGGGCAAAAAGTTCTTTAGTGTTATTCCTTGTGCTATCTATGGATGACATTCTCTTAATTGGGAATGACATTCCAGCATAACAAGAAATAAAGGTTTAGATGTCATCTTATTTCTCCATGTGCTAGACTAGATATGGTATACTCACTAGAGGTAATAAGTAGATACTAGTCTGATCCAGGTGAGAACCATTGAAAGATTGTAAGGACAATTCTTTAGCATTTGAGAAATACTAAGATTCAGTGATTCATATATGGAGAAACTGAAATAAAACATGTGAAATATTTTGATTCTAATTTTAGTTAGATAAAGATGACAGCAAGAGAGTGTCGAGTCATGAATTTACCATAATAGGGAGAATATTTTACTAGAAAAGTTCCAAGCAAGATTCTATAGCCTATTCTATTAGTGATGTAGAGTACATCATGGCATCTGATACTGCCATGAAGGCTGTATGGTGGCATAGTTCATTAGCAAGCTGGGAGTGGCACCCTCCATCAATGGTCTAGTCTTAATGTAGCACTGGAGCCATCACTAAAGAACCAAAGGTGCACACAGGATTAGTATACTCTTCATTGCTATCACCTTAGATTTTAGATCAAGGAGACGTCGATCTTTAGAAGATCAATAGAAAAGGAGAACTTGACCTACCTATTTGCTAAGGCCTCGAAACTAAGGAGTTCTACGAGCTCAAGTGGAAGATAGGTATTTGATACTATTCTGATTGGCTCTAGTCCTAGTGGGAGTTGTTAGAAATTTTATCCTAAAGCCAATCATCTAAGTTGTAGATGATTGAAATCAGTATATGAATTATCTAATAATAATAGTTATTTAGCTTATTCATCATCAAAGTTCTATCTTTCTCAAATAAACTTCTATTGTATGATGAAGTCCTTAGAACCATAATTAATTGATAAAGAAAGATTTATCGAATGGTTCTTAAGTAGTTTACAATCAAATGATAAGTTATTAATTAGGATGATAACTTATCATGTGTAGGTTGCTGTATGTCATATGCGTTGGTTGTCCTCATAATCAAGTGGTATAGAGACACTGGTATGACATGCAGATGGGATGTAGGAGTCCATCTACACTAAACGTGATCAATGTAGCACTCTATTGTCAAGAGTAGCTAGTTAAGGCTGATGGGTATAAGTGCCCCTCCGACCTAAGATCACCATGGTGATTTGCAAGCAACTCACTTTACTTTGGTGCCAACCTACCTATATTTCTAATACAATAATGGAGGATTTTTGGGAATAGTCAAGTACCTATAGAGTCGGTGTGTGAGTCAAGATAGGATTAATTAGGAAGAGAATGTCTCGTTGTGTTTTAATTTAGTAAAACCTAGGCCTTGGTAATCCTCGTGTGGAGTCATAGGATTTACGAAATTTTAAAATACAATATGGATGACTTGTATAAGTGTTGATAGCATACTCAAAGTTATCTTGAATATTATTGATTAAAGAGATGAATTATACAGTAACCATAGGCCAAAGTTCTAAGAATGTTGCTTTGCATATAATCAATCTATCCGACATCGGGTACCATTTCTAGATGGTCATTTGGATTAGTACAGGTATTGATTCCCATGTTACTGGCTTAGATTTGAACCTATGGGGTCACACATATTAGAGGTTGTTACTATTAAAAAATATGTTTCAAGGCCAATCATCAGTCTATTGACGGTTGAGCTATTTTATAAATATAATTAATTTATTAATTAATAAAAAATATTTTTGATATTTTTTCATCATAAAGTATTCATCTTCTAGCGAACTTCATTCTTATGATGAAGTTCTTAGGACTATTTTGCCTCGATAAAGAGAAGATTTATCAATTAGTCCTTAAAATTGTTCACGACCAAATGATTAGCTATTAATTAGGATGATAGCTTTTATTGAGCATAGGTCATTGTATGCCATATAGGTTGATTATTCTCTTAATCAAGGAGTGTGGAGACACTAGTATGGCATACAGGTGAGATGTATTGATACATCATCATTGAACATGACCATCTCCAAAGTATTCTGCTATCGAGAATGTCTCTGATGGGATATAGGTATAAGTATCCCTTAGACCTAAGATCACCTCAGTAACTTGCAAGCAACTCACTATGCTTTGGTACTAGACTAACTAAATTTCTAATTTAGTAATGAATGGCTTCTGGGGTATAGTCAAGTACTTGCGAAGTCGGTGTATGATCAAGATGGGATTGACCACTCCAAGAGTTGGAGAAGAATGTATCATTGAATTTCAATATAGCAAAATCTTGGTCAGGATAATCCATAAGATAGATTTGATATTTTGAAATACAATGTGGACAGCCTGATCAAAATTGACAGTTGAACTCTGAGGTGTCCTATGAGCATTTTGGTCAAGAGAATGAATTATGTGAAAGCTATATCTGCATGGGTTCTAAGGATGTTGTTCTACACATTCGACCTATCCAGCCATTGGGTACCATTACTAGATGTTTACTTCAATTGTATAAGAATTTTTTCCTATACTGCTGGCTTAGATTCGAACCTATAAGGTCACATACATTAGAGTTCATGATCTGATTGGATGGTTGATCAATGATTAAGAATCATTGTAGGATTAAATGATCAATATGATTGATATTTAATGTAGTGCAAGTATTACAGGATGATCGATTAGCAATTTGATTGTTAATTGGCTTACTTTGATTGAGCCAAAGAGTTGAGATTAAGTCTAATTAAATATAATTTAATTATATTTGGTTTGGGTTTGATTGGATCAAGTTCAATTGGTTTATTGGATAAGCCAAATGCAAGGAAGAACTAGTCCTAGTTCAACTAGGACTTGGGTCAACCCAATTTTCTAATTTGATTAAAAAATAAAATTAGAATTAAATTTGATTTAATCTAATTTAATTAATTTTTAATTTATTTAAGATCTAATTTAATTAGATTAAATTAATCCTAATTTAATTTGGTTCATAGATCACTTGGACCAAGTTAAAATAGGAATTCTAGTATGACTAGGACTCCCTATTCCTTGCGCCATTGACCCCTCATGCCCCCCACATCCCTTCTCTTTGATTTTGAACATGGAAAAATCTTTTTCTTCACCTTCACACATGCCCATAGCCTTCCCCTATTCCTTAGATGGCATTTGCTTGTGGACCAAGTCAAACTAGGTGTTGGTTTTGACTTAAATCCTATGAGATAGAATTTTAAGCACCTAAAATGCCTCCTTGCTTTGTGCCACCCACATCCCCAATTTTTCTCTCATTTTTTTATGGAAAAAAGGAGGATTTTGTGTGCTTATTCTTGGTGGTCCATGGCATAAAGAAAGGAGGGGGCATCCAAGTGTTGGGCGCTCCAACTAGTTGCCTATTATGGACATGCCTTGTTCAGGTGTTTGACCTAGACAAAACTCTTCCATATCTCAATATTTAAAATGAATTTTGGATATTTTTTCTCATAAATTCTAGATCATTAAGAGACCTTTTGGGCATGCAAAAATCAAGGAGAAATAATATTCGGGCATGGGGATTTTATAGACACCAATCTAGGTGTCTAGGTGAGAGAAAATAAGAATAAGAAGAAGGGTTCTTCTTCTAGGGTTTTTCTTTGATCTCTTCCTCCTTCTTTAGAGATTTTTGAGAGGTGTATCAAGTTCAAAATCTCTTCCTCTTCCTTCTAAAAATTGGAGAGTCCAAGATTTGAAGAAGGGAATTCCAGATCGACCATCGAAGAAGGATCGATACAGTACTAGCATACTGTACTAATTTTCTATATCAGGACTTCTGATCATGATTCGTAGGCTCATGTGGATGACTCCTTGAGGTCAAATGTGTGAGTGGATTACAACATCATCCTCAAGTCTGGATCAATAAGTTAGAATGTCTAACTTGAATAGGTAATAAAGATCTAATCTTCTATTACTCATATGATTCCGATCTAGTATAGATCTGTGTTGATATGATCAACACTTCTTCTTTTTTTATGTTTTTAATTTTTGATTTAATCTCATGCCATAATCATATAATAGGATCTTAGATCTAGGATATTTTTTATTTTTTAAAAATAAATTTTGATTTATTTTAGTCTTTCGCTGTCTAATCTTGAAAATATTTCAAGATCTAGCCCTAAAACTCTAGATTTGGTTCCTTCAATTGGTATCAGAGCTTAGGTTGAATATTACATGATTATATGTGTATATTTAAATTATTTCTTAGATTATATATAATTTATAATCTTATTATTAAATCTAAAATTAAAAATCATAATCATACGAACTAATTATAAGGTTGTCCTGCTGTAAAATTTACCCCTTATAGTGTAGAGATTGTCCTAGTTCGTGTAGATCTATTTCTTATCATAAATTTATTAGATATGATCTAATTTTATTTATAATTTATTAAATTTAAAAGAGTTTTAGATTTGAAAATAAAAATTTGAGATTATACAGACTGATTATAAGGTTGTCATGCTGTAAGATTTATCTCTTACAGTGGAGAGGTTGTTCTAGTACGTGCTGATCTGAAATATTGATCATAAAATTTTAGATTAGATCTAAAAAATTTTATGATCTGATTAAAAATATTTTAATTTAATTTTAATCATAATAAATATATTAGATTTGATCTAAGATAATTTATGATTGATTGAAATTGAAAATGTTTCAATTACATGAACCTGTTTAGATTAGATCTAAAGTAGTTTCATGCTTATCTTACTTACATATTGATTATGAATCAAACATGCAACTTGGTTGGTAGAACTATATTGTAAAACCATTTTAAAAATATAAAAATTATTTTCAAAAAGTCAAACCTCAATCCTCAATTCAAAACTTAATTAAGAATTAAGAAATTATTTGATTAAGATCTAGGATTATGAATTGAAGATCCTAAGACAAATCATAACACATTGAATTAAATGGGTTAGTGGAGATTAGGTCCATTAATTGGATTAGACCTAAGGTTAGATTAAAGAATGAACTTAATTAGAGAATTGACTAAATCTAATCATTGTTGTCTTAGATTAGGTTAAGGATTCTCTAGATCAATAACAACAGTTGTAGTTGGGCAAGTCCATATCTTTAACGAGATCCAAGATGGACATGAACCTTGGCTACGTGGTCTAGCATGAAATGTTATGTTGATTTAATCTAGACTAATTAAATCAGTTGGTGTCTAAGGTAAATTAGACCGATGGTCTTTAATTGGCAGCCCACTTATCTGACCATTTTTGATGGTATCTAAGACAAGCTTTGGCAGACCCTCCCACTGATCGAACTTACCTGGACTCTTGGTGAAATTATGTTTTGATCAGATCACTTGACTATTCGAGCTAACCCATGTTAGTTAGGTACATCAGTGTGATTGATTTAGGTGCTCCTTGACTAGTCTATTAATGGTCTCTCTTAAGCTGACTTGGTAAAGCCAGCGAAAGAATCATGACAAGCTGGTTCATCTGACCTTCTCTCTTTCTTAAATTAAAATTTTTTAAAATTATTAGGTTCTTAAAATAAAATAGTTATGGTGATAACTAAATCATAGCCTTCTATAAGTGGATGATAATGGATCCATTAGTTGGATAATCATTAGAGGCCCATAGACCTGGTGCTTATCCGCTAATGAAATTATATTCATAATATGATTTTTTGGCCATGTCTCTCTAAATGGTGATTAGGTTGACCAACCATAGTTGGGCTTAATCATTCATTAGTTAGATTAACCAAGTATGATCATGTTAATGGTTGGACCTAACTAGGACTTTTAGTGGATGCCCTAGCCTATTGAAAAGATACCTAGGGCAAAATTAACTTACTAAAAATTATTTGGAAAAGCAATTAGTTATGAACCTACCCTTAGATGTACATGGGTTGACCAACCATAGTTGGGCTTGTGTGATGTCTATGTGGATTCTAGTACCCACTAAGAAATTATTGTAATTCCTCAAATTGGAGGTAGAGGCTATCAATTCGAATAAAATAGTGGGAGAACCTTTTGATTAAAGTCCAAATCTTTTGGTTTAATAAATCAATTACTAATTAGACTTTTGGTTCTCCTTTATGTAGTTAAACCCAAATCATAGTTGCTCCATTCATTGTTAGATAGTGATAAACTTATGAAACCCAACTTCAATAATAAGTATCAAAACTTGAATATTGTTCAGTAGCATGAAGTAGTTCATGCTGGGAGCTCTATGTCCAGTTTAAACATAAGGTCCAAGAATAACCTAGATCAAGCAGAATGCTTCCACTGTAAGAAGCAGGTGTTGGGTTTGCTATGCAGAGCGGAAGCATGAATTTTGAAACAAAATTATAATGAAATTACAAAACTAAACCAAAAATCTAGGACCATCTTATTAGAATTTAAATCATACAAAATATATTTATAACATAAATGAAGGTATTGGAACATACCTCTGATCGCTAAATTCTAACTTAACCTTGATCACCAGTAATAGTTTGTTAGGGGTTCCATCAGGTGCCCACGTATTCATCCTCCAACATTGATCCACATGGAGACTTATCAAGACACCAACATCTTTGTTTATTTTAATTAAAATTCTTACGATAAGAACTTTAAGGCAGAACCTTTCTTAGCCTTTGCTATCATCCTCCTAGCCTTTCCTTGCTTCCTTTCTTGCTCCTTGTCTCCTTAATTTTTATTTCTAATCTCTTTGTCTTATTGGAAGACTTCTTGTCCTTAAATCAGGATCTTATCTAGAGAAGAGAAAAGGAATAAAGAAAATTGGACATGCAAGCCTCTTGTAAGAAAAAAAGCAGGAATTCTGAATCCTTGGACTCTCGATCCGTACCCCTATTTATAATATATGTAGGGGTGCTTCCACAATTTCTCACACCCTTTCCTAGGGCATATCTCATGCCCATCCAACCTTCTCATGCCCCACTAGAAAAATATGCCATGTGGAAGCATGTGAATTAGTTTCAAGAGTCGCTTCAAGCAGAAGGACTCTTTGAAAAATAATTTTTCATGGTTTCACAAATTTTACATAGTTTCTCTCTTTGGCACCACCAATAAAGGATTTTGATATAATGTGAATGCCATCCAATGGCTCTCATCTCATGCACAAATTTTAGATGGGGCGTGGAAGAAAAGTCAGCACCTTATCAACTTGGACTTGGTCCAAGAGGCTTCAAGATAAGAGGGAGCGGCTAGGAGTCTTGTTCCATTTAAATTCCTTTTAAACAGCAAAGTGTTTAATCTACAGAAGGACTCTTGGGTGCCTTCTTTCAAATATTTGACTACGTAACATAAGTTATGTAAAATAAAAATGGATAAGACAACAAAGATGGGGTGGCAACCAAAATAATGCGCCAAGAGTCCATGGTGCATAAAACACCACCCCACGTGCAAGAGAGAGTGTTGTCTAGAGGTAGCAACCCAAGAGGGGGGGGGGGTGAATTGGGTTCTTATAAAAGCTTTGGCCAAATTTAACTCTAAGCAATTATGTGATTTTAATCTAAGTGGTGAGGATGAGATGTATATAATATGAGTAGTAGAATTAAGATAATAAAATTAAACTATAAAAGTAAAGTAAGAATTATAAGCATGCAAAGTATATAGAGAGATAAAAGAAAAAAGTACAATATAAACACACAAAGATTTATAGTGGTTCAGAGCAATCCGCTCCTACATCCACTCTCCAAGCTTCTCTTGGGAATTCTACTATAATCTACTCTTGATTATAGTGTGTTTGTTTTTCCAAGCTCACAAACAAATCTAGTTGGTTTTCATAGGAGCACCAACCAAAATCTAACACCGTTAGTTTTTTGGGTTCACTAACAACCAAATTGATTTTTTGGGGTCACCAACCAAAATCTACAATATCCAATTTTGGGCTTGGACAAGCCTAAACCCCAAGTTATTTTCCCCTAAAGAAATCTATAAAGAAATCAAAAAATACAATTAAAGTTTTAGAATAATATAAAAAATAGAGTATAAGCTCTTTTAAATCTTAAAGAATAAGCCGATAATGTGCTCGATTGATGCTTGGCTTTTCTTCAAATTATGCTTGAGAGGATGTGAAAGATGTTGAAGAAGATTGCTTTAAAGGCTTGCTGAAATCTATGCACAACACTCCTCTCTTTTCCCTTTTCTTTGGATATTCAATGTTTCTCACAAAATCTGAAAGATTCTCTCTCTAAATCATTTAATCTCTTTCTTCTATTTTTTTCAATTGATTCTCCATCTTTAAATATCTTTAGAGAAGATTGGAGTAAGAGTTCTTAGCCATTGGAAGCTTTGAAATAGTCGTTAGGATCAAAAAATAGCTGTTAGAAAACTATCTATTGAAGGCTATTCGCACAGATCGAGACCTCTCGATTTTTCATGAGATCTCTCATCAGATTTCGAGACCTCTCGATTTTTCATGAGACGTCTCACCAGAACAATGAGACCTCTCGCTCTCAGAGTGTAGAATTAAAGTTTTTATCTCTTGAGAATGAGATGTCTCGAGTTCAACTCAAGACCTCTCGAGACTGTGCTAGAATACTGTTTCATTATGCCAGACCACTCGAGAGCTCTCGAAAAAAATCCAAGATGTCTCAAAAAATTTTGACTTCATTTTTCTTCAATGTTTGACCTTTCAAACTTGTGTTTCTTGGCCCCAAACTCTTTTAAACATAATTGCTTCCTTCAATTTTAATTTATTTTCTTTCAATCTTGAGATAATTTATTCTTGAGATAAATTCTTCATTTTGGATACTTGAAAAATCCTACACATATTCTTGAAATACATGAATAGATACATAATATACTCATTATTTTGAAGTCATCAAAATCAATCTTAGGGTCAACAATCTCCACCTTTTTGATGATGACAAAATCTTAAGTATATGCATAATAAAAGCAAATAATGTATTTCTATACATTTTGCTAAAATGTATCATGAAGTATAGATTAAATACATGAATGACTACTTCATGAATGTTCTTAATTATTCTTTTGGTTCATTAGACATATTTCATGTACTCATAAAAAAAATGTTTCAATTCATATCAGTGAGTATTAATACAATTTGAATGAGTTTCTTCAAGCATATACTCAACATTCCTCTCTCCCTTTTTGACAGCATCAAAAAGCTCATGGAAAAGAAATAAAAAATAATTATCAAAATAAATAATATGATTGTATCAAAGTAAGAATTGCATTAAGCTCAAAAAATTAATTTATATGAGTCATCAAAATCAACATCAAAACATTAAATTGAGAGATGTATTAAATTCATGAAATCAATTTAAATGAATCATCTCCCTTTTAAAAATTTATCATTTGACTCAAAATAAATTTCAAATATTTATTTTAATTTCAAAAATTATCTTGAATTTAAATATTATATTCTTTTCCTCTTTTTGAATGAATATGATCTTTATTCAAATTTTCAAATATACACTTTTAAGTTTTAAGAGGAATAAAGCTTTTCAAAATATTTGAATATGAAATCAAGCATAATATATACTTTATTATTCTAACTTTTCTTTTCTTAAAAAAATTTGGTTAATTAGATTTAGAAAAGGTATGTATCGAGAATGTATCGAGCCAAGTAAAATAAATAGTATCAAAGCATAAGATAGTCACATTTTCAAATTCATTGCTTTGAGTAAAATATTATTTTAAAATAAATAATTCATAAGAATTTTGCAATGCACATGAGAAATTTAGGATCAAATTTGAATTTTCAAATGGATTTCAAAATTTATTCCTTGGTGTAAGAATATGTTTTCAAATTAGTCAAAAATTTTTTAATCAAATGAAGTTAGAAAATATCTCTCCCCTTATTTTTCATACTTATATAAAGATTATTTTACTTTTCAACTTTCTCCCCCTCTATATTTTAAATTAAGCAAATTTAATACGAATTTAACCACTAAATTCAGATTTTTTAAATTTGAAAGATATTTTCAATTTCAAAGATCTTTTCAATTAAATGAATATTTGTTCTTTAATATTTTCTCCCTCTTACTTTAACAAACAAAGTTATTTCTTTGAAAGATTTTCTTGATACCAATTAAACTAAGTTTTAGATCAAATCATGATTTTCTTGGTTCAATATCATTTAAAGATTAATTTGCAGCTTGATACTAATGATTTTAGTTTTGAATTAAATCAAGATGAATTGATTCAAATTAAACAGTTTAAGAATTTAGAATGATAAATCAATTTGAATTGATATCAGCAAATTAGTTAAGGCAAATCATAAAAAAAATTTCAGTCATTCTTCAAAAAGATTATTTCTTCCTTTCCATAAGAAATATCAAGCAATTAGGTTCAGAAAAGGTATGTATTTTTAAATTTATTTTAAATGATATCATATCAAACATATAGCTGTGTAAAATCATATTTGAAATAAAGACATTCATCTCCTTTTACCAAAAGATAAATCAATCAGATACATGGCAATAGTAAGTTTTTTGATATAAATAATTAAAACTAAAGTTCTCTATGAATATTTAGCAATTTAAAACATTCATATCCAATAAGAATCTTTTAATTTAAATTTATTAATTATAAAATTGATATGGAGAGACTTAAAATATTATGCTGAATTTTAAAATAAACCATTTCACCCATAGCATGATATATAGAGGAGAGCATAATAATCTTTAAAATCAAAACATTAAAATTATTGCAAGCATCAAAATCAATCATACTTATCAAAATATGAAAGGAGTTATCATATGCATACATATTAACAAATCATCAAAGATAATACATCAAACTTTCAATTCATAGAGTATGATCATTTTAAGCAATGATAAATCATCAAAATTAATCAAACATGCTTAATAATTATGCTAATTAATAATCAAAATATATTTAGCAAATAAAGATGGCATGGTGTGAGAATAGTTTAGATTTTACCAAATAGCACCATCCATCTATTTTTATTTTCAAGGCATCCATAAATTTTTTTTCCTTTTAGCTTCATTGGATCCTTGATATACCTACAAAATTACTTCATAATTTTTGGTACCCAAGTTTTCTTGGGTCCATTAAAGTTAGTGCTTAAGGTTCCTTTTGGAATCCAAATTTGTCTAACCAAAGTATGGCCAATTCTTTTAAAATTACATTCAAAAATTTTTTGGCCAATTTTATTGCATTTAAAGCATTTAATTGAATGATTTTCAGTTAAAGCTCTTATGAAAATACTTCTGGCATTTTGCTATTTTCTTGAAATATTAAGATCAGTTACTATTTTATTGAAAACAGCCCCATTAACTTTTACCATAGATTGGGGATTTTGAAAACTAATGGTAAACTTTTCAGCAATAGGCTTCAAAATTTCAATCTCTCTTCTCAATTTTTTATTTTCTCCCAAGAACTCTTTCTTTTCATTTAAAAGAGTTTCCTTTTCTTTTAGGAAGGATCTTAAGATATCATTATCCTTTTTAAGCTCCATGTTTTCTTTAACTAAAGAATTTTTAGATTTGATCCATTCTTCTTTTTCTTTAGTCAAAAGTATTCTTTTCTTTCAAGATATCTTCTTTTTTATTTAATAACTTATTCTTTTCATTAGCTAAAAGAAAATTAGATTTTTTGATTTCTTTATTTTTAGCCTTAATTTTTTGAATTCATCCATTAAATCATTGAAGGCTTCAAATAATTCCTCAAATATAAACTCGGAGGAGTTTTTAGAATTTACCTCATTCTAAATGGACATGAGGCAAAGATTTTCCACTTTCTTTTCCTCATCCGAGCTTGAAGTGTCACTATCATCCTAAATTTCTAACATAGCTCTTTTCTTGATCTTTTTGGGATACTTTTTGAGTAGGGGGCAATCCATCTTGTAATGTCCCCTTTTGTTGCAATTATAGCACGTGACACTTTTTTTTTCTTTTTCTTCTTTTTTTCCACACTTCTCTTTAGGAGGAACTTCTTGAATTTGCTTGTGAGTAGCTCCATATCCTCATCATCATCTTCACTCTCTTCTTTATCTTCTTCTTCTTCTTCCGACTCATCACTTTCTTCGTGTTGCGCAATGGATTTGAAGGCGATGGTCTTCATCTTTCTTGGCTCTTCCTCTTCCTCCTTTTGAGCCATGTTCAACTCATGAGTCATGAGTGAACCCATCAATTCTTCTAGTGACAGCTTGGTGAGATCTTTTGCTTCTTGTATGGCTGTCACCTTTGCTTCCCATTCCTTTGGCAAAGATCTTAAAACCTTGCAAACAAGTTCATAGTTAGTATAGATTTTGCCAAGACCATTTAGAGCATTAATAATATCAGTAAATTTGGAAAATATTTTATAAATTGACTTATGTTTCTCCATTTTAAACATTTCATATTTATGAACAAGCAAGTTGATTTTAGACTCTTTACTTGGCTTGTTCCCTCATGAGTCACTTTCAATCTTTCCCAAATTTCCTTTGCTGAGTACAAGTGGATATTCTATTAAATTCTTGTACATCAAGAGAATAATAAAGAACATTGATGGCTTTTTTATTTAATTGAGCCATCTTCTTATCAAATTCATCCCAATCCTTTTCTGGTTTGGGAATAGACACACCATTAATTTCTATTATGGGTGTGTGTGGTCCTCTAGTTATGACTCCCCATAAGTCATAGTCTAAAGCTTGTATGAAAATTTTTATTTTAGTTTTTCAAAAGGTATAATTTGTGCCAATAAATAGTAGTGGTCTTGATGTGGATTGGCCTTCAGCAAATAATGAGCCAAATGGGGTTGCCATGATCTTTTACTTGAGATGGTTAGGTCAATAATCAATTACAGAGTACCTGCTCTGACACCAATTGTTGCCCAGAGATAGCAACCCAAGAGGGGGGGGGGGGTGAATTGGGTTCTTATAGAATCTTTGGCCAAATTTAACTCTAAGCAATTATGTGCTTTGATTTTAATCTAAGTGGTAAGGATGAGATGCATATAATATGAGCAGTAGAATTAAGATAACAAAATCAAACTATGAAAGTAAAGTAAAAATTATAAGCATGCAAAGTATATAGAGAGATAGAAGAAAAAAGCACAATAAAAATACAAAGATATATAGTGGTTCGGAGCAATCCACTCCTACATCCACTCTCTAAGCTTTCCTTGAGAATTTCATTATGATCTATCCTTCATTACAGTATGTTTGTTTTCCCAAGCTCACAAACAAACCTAGTTGGTTTTCACAGGAGCACCAACCAAAACCTAACACTATTAGTTTTTTGAATTCACTAACAATCCAGTTGATTTTTTGGGATTACCAACCAAAATCTACAATGTTCAATTCCAGGCTTGGACGAGCCTAAACCTCAAGTTCCTTTCCCCTAAAGAAACTTGCAAAGAAATCAAAAAATACAAATAAAATTTCAGCACAATATAAGAAATAGAGTATAAGCTCTTTTAAATCCTAAAGAATAAGATGATAATATGCTCGATTGAAGCTTGGCTTTTCTTTAAATTATGCTTGAGAGGATGTAAAAGATGTTGGAGAATATTGCTTTGAAGGCTCGCTGAAATCTGTGCACACACTCTTTTTTTTGGATATTCAATATTTCTCACAAAATCTGAAAGATTCTCTCTCTAAATCCCTTAATCTCTTTCTTCTATTTTTTTCAATTGATTTTCTACCTTTAAATACCTTTAGAGAAGGTTGGAGTGAGAGTTCTTAGCTATTGGAAGCTCTGAAATAGCCGTTGGGGTTGAAAAATAGTTATTGAAAAACTATCCATTGAAGGCTTCGGCGTAGATCGAGACCTCTCGATTTTTCATGAGACCTCTCATCAGATTTCGAGATCTCTCAATTTTTCATGAGATGTCTTATCAAAACCATGAGACCTCTCGAGAAATCTATGAGACCTCTTACTCTCAGAGTACAAAAATAAAGTTTCTATTTCCTGAGAATGAGATGTCTCGAGTTCAACTCGAGACCTCTCGAGACTGTGCTAGAACACTATTTTATTATGCCAGACCACTCGAGAGCTCTCAAAAAAAAATCTGAGACATCTCAAAAAATCCTAACTTTATTTTTTTTCAATGTTTGACCTTCCAAACTTGAGTTTCTTGACTCCAAACTCTTTTAAACATAATTATTTCTTTTAATTTTAATTTCTCTTCTTTCAATCAAATTTTCTTCATACCAAGCCATCCAAATATGTGAGAATTTGCTCTTTTAAGTATTTTGGCATGGCATCTTGAGAGAATTTATTCTTGAGATAAATTCTTTATTTTGGGTACTTGAAAAATCCTACACACATTCTTGAAACACATGATTAGATACATAATATACTTATTATTTTGGAATTATCAAAATCAATCTTAGGGTCAACAGAGAGACTCTCTGGGGCATGGAATTCTGGTACGTGATGCCCAAACCTAAGTTAACAAGCCAATGGTTAATGTAATTAAGGACCAAATCAGATTTGACCCAAATCGAATCTAATTAGCCCAAATCGGAACCCGATTCGAATCCGATTCGAATCCTGATGCTAGGATTTGCAACATATGCTAGCATGTTCATCTTACAAACATGATCTAATCTAATTAGATCCTTGATTAATTCACTTTGTGTATGACCCATTGGGTTCCATATCTAGCCAGCAATGGATCCAAGTGTGATTTGACCTAATCTGGTTTGAACTCAACCAAACCGATTTAGGTCAATACTAGCTAACCTAATTCAACCAATTAGAACACTTTCTAATTAATGATCAAATTAAACTTTTTTAATTCAATCAAATCCATAAGAAAAGATTGACGTCTAGCAACATATCATGTCTACCCAAAAGATATGGAATTTTGATAGAAATTCCAAAAATATCCTTTAGTGAAATGTTACCATGCAACAAGATCCTTCAATTACCCTACATCTCGAATATGACTCTGGGTATAGAAATATGTCAAACCCAATATCATATTCATATTTCTCTTAATCTTATGATGATGATTCGATTAATGAAATATTAGAAACTATTTCTAATTCTCATCATGCTTTGATTAAAGACTTCCTGAATCATCATTTGATTGAAGCGGGTAGGATGTGATCTCCTCTTACCAAAAGTGATTGGTTCCATGTTGACCTACTCACAACCTTCATATATAATCCACCATATCTAGAACACCCCATACATGACTAAGTTATGAATGAGTATAAACCAAAATATGGATTCATATATATAAAGTTCTATGGTAGTCTTAGGTCAAAGGATTACATGCACAACTCCCACTATGAGAACCATCTATTGACATGTAGATAAGACTCCATTAGATGTTCTCAAGTTGGATTAATTTAGTGAGTTGAATCTCTAATGAGTACCCACATCCTTGTATTAGTGTCATACACAAGTAATAATAAGATCAATCATCCTTTCATCAAGCATACATAGGATGTACCAGTCTTTTCAGAAACATTGATCCCCAGCTCAATATTCTATCGATCAGAAATATTTTAGATTAGGATTTTGAGATTTTAGATCTCACAAGTATGATCTCATCATGATTCTAAAATCATAGTCCTAATTTATGAGGTTCATCATAATCTTAAATAAATAATTAAGATGCAGCATAGGATGAAATAAAATGCCTTTATTTATTAGAAAATATCATTACATGAGTTTGGAAGATAAAAGAATAGCCCATCAAAATATAAATTTTGATTAGCTTGAGGGCTTATTCCTTTCAATCTCTCACTTGCACTAAAACCAATCACCTTTATATTTTAATCCCATACAATCAAGATGGTGATCAAACTACTGCTGTGGTTAAGCCTTAGTGAACGGGTCTGCTATATTGTTCTTTATCTCTACTCGTTCAATGACAACATCTTGTCTCTTAATTATTTTACGAACGAGGTGGAAGCGTCTCTGAATGTGCTTGGATTTATGATGAGATCTTAGTTCCTTTACTTGAGCAACTGCTCTAGTATTATCATGACAAAGTAGTATTGGGTTTTTAGTTTCAGGAACAACACCCAATTTAGTGATGAACTTCTTCATCTAGATAGCTTTCTTGGCAGTTTTACTTGCAACTATGTACTTTGCCTCAGTGGTTGAGTCAGCTACAGTTGGCTACTTGGTACTCTTCCAACTCACTACTCCACCATTCAGAGTAAAGACATATCTTGAAATGGATTTGCTATCATCTGGATCTGATTGAAAACTAGAGTCAGAATACCCTTCTAGTTTGAGATCAGATCTACCATATACCAAAAAAATATCCTTAGTCCTTCTCAAGTACTTAAGAATATTTTTCACAGCTTTTCAATGATCCTCTTCTAGATTAGCTTGAAATCTACTGGCTATGCCTAAAGCATAAGCAACATCAAGCCTGGTACATAACATGGCATACATTATTGATCCTACAGCCGAAGCATAAGGAATAGAACTCATTCTATTTCTTTCTTCAAGTGTCTTAGAAGATATCTTCTTAGAGAGATGTATGCCTTAACTCATGGATAAGTAACCTCTTTTACTCCCATCCATACTAAACCTTTTCAGTATTAAGTCAATGTACCTAGACTAGGACAAGCCTAGCATCCTCATAGATCTATCTCTATAGATCCTTATTTTAAGAATATAGGATGCTTCTTCCAAGTCTTTCCTAGAAAACTTATTTGATAGCCATAACTTGATCGATTGTAACATTGGGATATCATTTCCAATGAGGAGTACATCATCTGCATACAAACTCAAGAAAATAATGACACTCCCACTAGTCTTCTTGTATATATATGGTTCATCCACATTCTTCATGAAGCCAAACTCTTTGATTGTAACATCAAAGTAGATATTCCAATTTCTTGATTCTTGCTTTAAACTATAAATGGATCTTTTAAGCTTGTATACCTGATTTGATCTCTCATTTGAGACAAATCCCTCTGGCTTTGATATGTAGACCTCCTCCTTAAGAAAATCATTAAAGAAGGCGGTCTTCACATCCATTTGTCATATTTCATAATCATGGTATGCTGCAATTGCAAGTATAATTCGAATAGATTAGAGCATGGCAATAGGTGAAAATATTTCATCATAATCAATACCCTATTTTTTCCTAAAATCCTTAGCCACTAATCTAGCCTTATAGGTCTCAACTTGACCATATGCTCCAATCATTTTCTTATAGACCAATTTGCACCCAATAGGATTCACATCCTCTCGTGCATCCACCAAAGTCCATACTCTATTGGTGTACATGAAGTCCATTTTGGATTGCATGGCAGCCAGCCATTTGTCTGAGTTCCTACTCATGACAGCTTTGGTATAGGTTAGAGGTTCATCATTCTCAATGACTTGGACTTCATTATTCTCAATAATAAATCCGTACCTCATAGGTGCATGTCGTACTCTATCAGACCTATGGATTGGAATTGTGTATTCTGGTTCTTTCTTATTTATGTGTTTATTTGCTTGAGAAATATCTATTTATTTTTCTTGAACTTCACTAAGTTCAGTGTTTCTCCCATTGCCTCTTTCTAGAATGAATTTTTCTTCATGAAAGTGGCATGCCTACTTATAAACATCTTTTGTTCAGTAGGATGGTAGAATAGATGTCCCATACTATCTCTAGGATATCATACAAAAAGACATCCATCTGCTTTAACATCTAGCTTACGTCCAAAATTTCTTTTTACATATGCTGGACAATCCCATATCTTAAGATACTAAAGATTATGTTTCTTTCTTCTCCATATCTCATATGGAGTGCAAGATATAGACTTAGAAGGTACTCTATTCAAGATATATACTACGGTCTCCATGGGCATGACCCCAGAAGAAAATAGGTAATTCAATGAAGCACATCATGATCCGTACCATATCTAATAAGGTACGATTTCTTTTTTTGACTACACCATTTAATTGCGGTGTATAAGGAGGATCCGTTCAAAAAGAATGCCCTTTACATTAAGATAGTCTACAAATTCACTGGACAAGAATTCTCCTCCCCAATCAAATCAAAGGATTTTTATACTCTTTCTAGTTTGTATCTCAACCATACTTTGATACTCTTTAAATTTATCAAAGGCTTCAAATTTGTGTTTCATAAGGTACACATATCCAAACCTAGATAAATCATCATTGAACGTTATAAAATAAGAGTATCCACTTTTGGCCTGTGTTTTCATAGGATCATATACATCTATATGTACAAGTTCTAATAACTCACTTGTCCTTTCTCCATGTCCACTAAATGGAGTCTTGGTCATTTTGTTAGATATGTGTGCCCTAAAAGCCAGAATTAGCTAACACTTGTTGTACACTTCTAAGGATAAAATTATAATTTTAACTATAAATAATAAAATGGATAATTTTTTATCATAATGTGTATTTTGTGTCTGTGATACATCTCTTGAGTTAATGGTAATGATAGTTCATATTTTTAAGAGTTGAAAATTTAAGACATAAATTTTCATTATTAACTCATAAAATGCTCTCGACCATAGCATCATCATGAGGATGATGATTGATCTAAAAGGTTGGTGTACAATCACTTTTCTTATAGTAGATGAGTCTTGAGTCTATGGTGTAGAGACACCAAAGCGAGAGTATAGGTACTCGTTAGAGAACAAGGGCACTGAGTGTGACCACCTCGAGCAGTCATTAGGAAGTCTACCTTCTCGTCAATGACTAGCTCGAAGCTGCAGTGGTGTGTCTGGTTCTTTGACCTGAGGTGCATCAATGGCAGTTCACCTTGAGGCGTGTTATAGTTTGACTACACCATTGACTCGATCTTCTAGCCATATCAAAACCCTTGAGGTGTATGTTGGCTATAGCATGTTCATTGTAGGAAATTGGAATTGCATCAAGATGGAAATCTATCTACCTCGGTGGATGAGGAGCAGCCCTATGATGATCATGAGAATCAAGTCCATAAGCCCATGGCCATGGTAGAGTGAAATAATAGAAAGAGTTTCTATTTAGATTTTCACATTGGACTTCGAATCGAATGATTACATCATATGACAGAGACTAGGGTTTGACGAGTTCACCTTAACCCTAATCTGATCGGGGCTCAAGATAGAAGAACTTAATCACACAGGTAGCTGCACCAAGAGGTTCACATTCAGCTCTGATGGGATTGCCACCATATACTGCTAGGTGTCACTGGTGGATTTTGGGAGCAATTAGAATGATTTAGATGATCGATCATTCTAGCTGTCTGAATCAGAAGAGTTCTGATCCATCGAAAGGAGTTTCGATGATGTCGATGATAGAGATCATGACATATCCCATTACCATATGAGAACTGAACCTAACTGGGATCACACAAACAAGGGTTTGAATCTGGTGATCATCAATTGAACTGATCTAGTTCAATTGATCTGAATGAGATTCAATTAGGTTCAAAAAATCGTGCTAGCACTCGATTGAACCTAACGTTCTTCCTTTACTATCATAAATAAGTTGTCTCGACTGAGCCAAAGGAGTTTGTGCTCAACTCAGAGGTACCTTTACTATGGTCTGACTGGAGGCTTGTCCAAGTCAGAAAAGGTTGTCTTAATTTATGAGATAAATTGGAGATAGTACCTGCCATTTTTCGATCACCTTGTCAATTTCTTGTCTTTTGACTTTGGTCAAAATGTTGACCTTTGACACACCCTTTGACTTTCTGACCACATGTGTCATGCACCCATTAAGAGAGCTGGTGGGGGCCTTGTCCTCCTTACTAGAACCTGGCAAGGAGGGGGTTCATGCCATAGGGAGGCATGCGCCCAAGGATAGGAGGATGCCTAGGAGTCCCATGGACAGATGGGACTCCAGGTTGCTTCTTTTGGATTCCAACTTAGAGTGGCACAAAGGGACTCCTACTTTGACTAGTCTTGGTGCCACCTAAGGGTGTTAGAGAGGGGCTCTCATTTAATTAGATCAGATGATGTCTCTATTCCCACCAATCAGATTTAGATCTGATTTCACAAAGGGTTGTGATTGGTTGGGATGAAGAGGAGTTGGCATCACAGTAGGGTCTATAAATAAGACCCTGTCTGCCCAACCCTTTTTAAGAAGTTCTCCAATAGCCCATGCCCACAAGGCTGCCCTCCCTTCCTTCCTCCATGCCATAGTCTCTTCAGATCCCCTCTCCCTCTCCACGTCCAAAAGGGGTTTTGGACTCCAGGTTGGTGCGATTCCAGATCAAGAGAAAGGTGCGATCAAAAGCAAGAAGGCTGCGCTGCTGCAAAGGACGACTGCAGATCTTCAAAAGAGTTTTGAAGATCCTCCAAGATCAGATCCAGATCTAATTTTTGGAGGTGTGATAGAGAAGAAGAGGATCTCTAGATCCAACCTGAGTGGATACCGGTAGAGGCCAGGCACTTGCGTGGCTAAGATCCAGAACCTTCCGCAATCAGCAGGATCATCTACAGGGATAATAGGATTACCCAAATCAAGGTACAAAATTAAATTTGATTTTAATTTATTTTTATTTTTTTATTAAAATCTAATAAGAATTAGATCTAAAATATCTCAAGATCTGATTTAGATTTAGAGAAGAAATTTTTTTTGAAATATATCTCTTGATCCAATCAGATCTGAACGAACCTGGACCTAAAAATCAGGATTTTCCCTTCAACTGGTATCAGAGCCATGGATTCTCATAAATTATTTAGATCTAATTTTAAATTTATTTTTAATCTAGAAAATAATGATTTTAGATGTCACATGAGATGTGATCAGATCTGAAATCAGAAAAATTAAAATTAAATAATTTGGATCTAAGAACTAGAAGATATGCATGACTAGTTCTAGAATAGAATAGTTCTATAGAATAGTTCTTGCATGATCTTTGATTTAATTTGATTAAATCATATTTTAGATCTAATTTATTTACTATTTTTTGATATTATAAGTGTTATAATAACATCTAAAAAATAGCAAATAAAAATTATTTAATTTTTAAATATCATATGAGATATGATGATGCATGTCTAGACTAGTTGTAGTAGAATAGTTCTACATAATTGTCTAGATTAGAATTTATTTTGATTAGATCAATTTAAATCTAATTTTTTAGATTATTATGAGATAATTTAGATCTGAAAATATGCATGATTTGATACATGAGATGTATGCAAAATATATTTATAGTTAGATCTAATTTTTATATATGAGATATATGATATAGATCTAATTAGTTTTGTAGTTATTTACATGTTCCTGATTAAGGCGTTCTCTCTTGGCCGTCCGGTCATAAGAACGAAAGAAGGGTTTAAAGGCCCTCTCTTCCCATTCGATGGGGTGTTCTTATGATGTGTAGGGGTGCTGCGTGTTCGTCCTTAATCAGAAACCCAAAACTTACTTTCTGCAAAAACCCTAGATCCTGAAACCCTAGGATTTATTGTGCATATTTTGTTTATGAACCCTAAACTTAATTAAGAATTAAGTTTATGAAATATTAATTAGGTCTAAAATTGAGAATTTCAGATCTAAGACATATTCATAATACTGGGTTCGGGCTTGGGTAGCTCAATTAGGTCTAAGCGGTTGATCAAACCGAATCAAGAGTTGGTTAGATGGGATCAACAATGCTTAAATTGACCAGCCTAATAGGATTAAGTCTGGGTCAAGATCGAGTCACATGAGTGACGATCAAGCAAGACCTAATTAGGCTCAGAGGTTAGAGTCTGGATTGTAGGCTAACCCAATTGGTTCTGACTCAACAATTTGGTGTCTAAGGTAAGTTTGGCACAGACGACATGACTGGATTTTTAATTGGAGAAGCTACTCGACCTGAATGCGTTCTTGTGCGAGTTAATGGCATATTCCTTCCACCGGTCTCACTTACCTGGCCATATCTGTTGACACAGTTCTGATCTGAGGTGGTCAATAATCCGAGCTAACCCATGCCACTAGGTTAGTCATAATTGTTATGACTAATGCCAAGTCTAGTTTAATGAGACCTGAATCAATTCTTCCTAAGAAAAGATTAAGTCTGAGGTCTTCCACCATTGTAGATGTGCGGGCCCTTCCCGGGGTTGATTGTTCTCGGCTGGATACAGTGGCTCAGTTGCACCAGAAAGATGCAACCATGTCTATTAGGCATTGGATGCTATGGGCTGGAGGATGAGTTGGGCTCAATATTTTGGATACGGTGAGAGACCTCAATTAGGAACCCAGTCTATGCAAATGGTGGGTCTGACTTAACTAAGGAGTGGATCAATATTTCGGATACGGTGAGATTCATGAATTAGAGACCAAGTTTGGGTGCACCATGATTAGAGAATCATTGAACAAGAGTTGTTCACTCATTGGCTAACCCATCACCAATAACTGTTAGGTGAGGTGATGAGTCAGTTGGTGAGACCGCACCACCCACTAGAAATCATTAATCATGGAGATTTTCGCATCTCTACAGAGGGAGTGTAGGGATCCGAGAAAATAGTGGGAGCTAATTTGTTTAAAAATAAAATTCCTAAATAAATTGGTCAAGTCAAAATTATGTAACTAACTAGAATCTTTGACTCTCTACAGGAAAATATGTCTGCGTCCAACCCACTGGCACGTATCCTGGACACACATAGACTGACTGGACCCAATTATAAAGATTGGCTCAGGAACTACAAAATTCATTTTGGGTTTTAGAGAAGTTAACACATGTTATTGGACCAGGACCCTCCCACCTTACCAGCTCGTCCATCCACTGAACAGAGAGCGTCTCTTGAAAAAATGGATTGACGAAGATAATAAGGCCAGATACTACATGTTGGGCTCGATGTCTGATGAGCTTCCAGCGCCAACATGAAGATATCGGGACTGCTCGCCAAATGTTGGCTCACCTGCAGGAGATGTTTGGTGAACAGAGTCGCGCAGCCAAATATCAAGTCACAAAATGACTTTTTAAGGCTAAGATGCATGATGGGCAGTCAGTCCAAGATCACTGTCTGACAATGATCAAGGACATGGAAGAGCTTGAGAAGCTCGGTGTGAAGTTGGACTTGGATCTGCAGAATGATATTATTCTGCAATCCTTGACTGATGCATATGGGCAATTCATCATGAATTACCACATGCATAAACTTCAAAATTCCTTGGCCGAGTTATGAATATGCTGGTTACCGCTGAGCTTTCTATGAAAGGTTCTAAAGGCTCAGTTCTTGCTATGGAATGGACTTCTTCCAAAAGAAAGTCTTATGGAAAGAAAAAGAAGTCTGTGAAAAAGCAAAAGGTGGAAGGATCAAAGAAGAAAAAGACAGAAGTTAAAGAAGAAGGCCGATGGCAAAGGAAAGTGTTTCCATTGCAACAGCGACGGCCATTGGAAGCGGAACTGCCCTACTTACCTGGCCACCCTGAAGAACAAGAAGGAGATAGATCCTTCTGGAGGTATGCTCGTTATTGAGTCTAACCTTACGGTTTCTTCTGCATCCAGTTGGGTGCTTGACTCTGGTTCTAGTGCTCATCTGTGCACTTCCATGCAGGGTCTTGAGGATAGCAGGAGGCTGAGGGATGGAGACATGATCCTACGCATCGGTAAAAATGGAGCAAGAGTTGCTGCAGTAGCCGTGGGAAAACATACCCTCTTCGATTACCATCTGGTTTAGACTTAGTTTTAAAAGATTGTTATTATGCCTGCAGCTAGCAGGAATTTGATTTCTGTTTCATGCTTAGCACAAGAAGGCTATGTGATTAGTTTTCTTAAGGACCATTGTAACATTCTTTATGAAAGAAATAAAATTGCAAAGTGGTTTCCTTATTAATGGATCTTTATCAGTTACATATTGATGTACCTATTTTTAACTATCGAGCAAAATATGAATGCCATGAAATGACCTAGGGATAGTCCAAATGATAGGTATCTATGGCACCTAAGATTAGGTCATATAGCAGAAGATAGGATTAACAAATTGGAGAAAAATGGAGCTATTGAGTCCATTGACTTTCGAGTCATATCCAACTTGTAAGAATCTTGTCTTCAATGGCAAAATGACTAAACTCTCTCTTTTGTTAGGACATGGGGAAAAGGAGCCACAGATCTCCTTGCCCTAGTACATACTGATGTGTGCGGCCCATTTGATGTGCCGGACTAGAGGCAACTTTGTTTACTTCATAACCTTTACCGATGATTTATCTAGGTATGGGTATGTGTATCTTATGAAACACAAGTCTGAAGCTTTTGAAAAGTTCAAGGAATTCAGACATGAAGTAGAAAAGCAAACCAAAAAACCCATTAAGATTCTTCGATCAGATTGAGGAGGTGAATACCTTAGTCAAAAATTCTTGGACTATCTCAAGGAAAATGACATAGTCTCTCAATGGACTCCATCTGAAATACCTCAACTCAATGGAGTTTCAGAATGAAGGAACCAGACCCTATTAGATATGGTCCGATCCATGATAAGCTTCACAGACCTTCATGATTTTCTTTGGGGACACAGTTTGTTAACTGTAACATACTTACTGAATAGGATTTCTTCTAAAATTGTTCATACTATATCGTATGAGATTTGGCATGGTAAGAAACTAAGTCTGAGTCATCTCAGAATTTGGGATTGTCTGGCTCATGTCAAAAGACAACAAGTGGATAAGTTAGACTTTAGGTCCTTTAGAGCTCGATTTATAGGATATCCTAAAGAGTCATTAGGATATTATTTCTACATTCCAGAAGATCATAATGTGATTGTGAGTCGACATGCCATCTTTCTTGAAAAATAGTTTATTCAAGATAGCAGCATTGGAAAGTAGATCAAGCTTGATGAGAAAGTCTCACAAGAGCAACGAGCTAAGGACCAAATGGAACCAAATCAGGTTGAGCCAATACAATCACTACCTCCTCCACCTCATAGATCGGAAAAGGAGTTTTTCGTCCCCCTAAGAGGTACTTAGGTACTATTTTAGAGGAAAATAGAGAAAATGTTCCTCGTAGGTAATGGGGTTCATGGTGATGATCCCAAAACCTATAATGAGGCGATATCAGATATCGACTCCGAGAAATGGTTAGAGGCAATGAAGTCAGAAATTAACTCGATGCACTCAAACCAAGTCTGGACCTTGGTAGATCCACCTAGAAGGTATAGTACCTATTGGATGTAAATGGATCTTACAAGAGAAAGATTGGTGCAAGATGGGAAATGTGGAGACATTCAAAGCTAGATTACTGGACAAAAGGTTATAGTCAACGTGAAGGCATTGACTATCAGGAATACCTTTTCATCAGTAGCTATGCTAAAATCCATCCACACATTGCTTGCTATTGCAGCCTATTTCAATTATGAAATATGGATAAATGGACGTGAAAACAACATTCTTAAATGGATATCTTGAGGAAGATATCTATATGGAAATAGCCGCTAGGTTTCACATCCAGTGATACTGATCACAAGGTTATGCAAGCTGCAAAGGATCCATATATGGACTTAAGCAAGCATCTTACGGAGCTGGAATACTCATTTTAATGATGTGATCAAAATTGTTTGGATTTCATCAAGAACGAGAAGAGGAACCATGTATCTTCAAAAAGGTCAGTGGGAGCGCTGATTGTCTTCCTCGTATTGTACGTGGATGACATCCTCCTTTATTGGGAATGATATTCCCTATGTTGACCATCAGTTAAAATGTGGTTGTCCAAAGAATTCTCCATGAAAGACCTAGGAGAAGCATCCTTTATTCTAGGAATTAAGGTCTATAGAGATAGACCGAATAGGATGCTAGGACTTTCATAGAAGATGTACATAGAGGAAAGTGCTAAAGAGGTTTAGCATGAAAAACTCTAAGAGGGGTTTGGTACCCTTCAGACATGGCATTCCTCTTTCTAAAAAGATGTGCCCTAGCACACCTAAGAAAATAGAATGCATGAGCAAGATCCTTTATGCTTCAGCAATAGGGAGCCTCATATATGCCATGTTATGTACACGTCCTGATATAGCCCATGCTTTGAGTGTCACGAGTAGATATCGATCGAATTTAGGTGAAGAACATTGGAGTTCTGTGAAATGTATCCTTAAGTATTTGAGAAGAACTAAGGATATGTTGTTGCCTTTTGGTAATGAAGAACTCTAAGTTCAGGGGTATACAGACTCGGATTTTATGTCCGATGTAGATGATCGAAAGTCGACATCTGGGAGTCTATTTATGTGTGATGGTGGTGCTGTCAGTTTGAAGAGTTTCAAGAAGACAATGATAGTAGATTTCATCATGGAAGCATAATACATCATTGTGTCAGAAGCTGCGAAGGAGGCATTCTGGTACAAGAAGTTTGCCACAAAAATTAGAGTAATGCCATCAGATGCCATTCCTTTATACTGGGACAATAATGGTGCCATAGCCCTTGCTAAGGAGCCGAGGTCTCACCAAAAATCCAAGCACATCGAGCAGCGATGCCACCTCATCTGTGATTACCTCGAGAAGTATTATGTCGAGGTCAAGAGAGTCGACTCCATAGACAACGCGGCGGACCTACTCATAAAGTCGTTGGGCTAGCAGAAGATCGAAGCCCACCTTGAGAAGATGGGACCTAGATTTATAGCCAATTGGCTTTAGGTCAAGTGGGAGTTTGTTAGATATGTGTGCCCTAGAAGCCAGAATTGGCTGACACTTATTGTACACTTTTAAGGATAAAATTATAATTTTGACTATAAGTAATAAAATGGGTTATTTTTCTATCATAATGTGTATTTTATGTCTGTGATCCATCCCTTGAGTTAATGAGAATGATAGTTCATATTTTCAAGAGTTAAAAATTTAAGACATGAATAATCATTATTAACTCATAAAATGCTTCCGACCATAGGATCATCATAGGATATGGTGATTGATCCGGAAAGGTTGGTGTACAATCGCTTCTCTTTAGTAGATGAGTCTTGAGTCTATGGTGTGGAGACACCGGAGCGAGAGTATAGGTACTCGTTAGAGAATGAGGGCACTGAGCGTGACCACCTCGAGTAGTCATTAGGAAAGTCTACCTTCTCGTCAATGACTGAGCTCGATGCTGTAGTGGTGTGTCTGGTTCTTTGACCTGAGATGCATCGGATAGTTCACCTTGAGGGTGTTATAGTTTGACTACACCATTACTCGGTCTCCTAGCCATATTGGAACCCTGAGGTGTATGTTGGCTATAGCATGTTCATTGTAGGAACTGGATTGCATCAAGATGGAATCTATCTACCTCGGTGGATGAGGAGCAGCCCTATGATGATCATGAGAATCAAGTCCATAAGCCCATGGCCATGGCAGAGTGAAATAATAGAAAGAGTTTCTATTTAGGTTTTTCACATTGGACTTGAATCAAATGATTAAATCATATGATAGAAATTAGGATTTCACGAGTTCACCTTAACCCTAATCTTACTGGGGCTCAAGATAGAAGAACTTAATCACACAGGTAGCTACACTGAGAGGTTCATTTTTAGTTCTAATGGGTTGCCACCATATACTGCTAGGTGTTACTGATGGATTTTGAGAGCAATTAGAATGATTTGGATGATCGATCATTCTAGTTGTCTGAATCAGAAAAGTTCTGATCCATTAGAAGGTATTTCGATGATGTCGATGATAGAGATTGCGACATATCTCATTACCATACGAAACTGAATCTAATTAGATCATGCAAACAAGGGTTTGGATTTGGATATCATCAATTGGACTAACCTAGTTCAATTGATTTGAATTAGATTCAATTAGGTTCAAGGAAATCGTGCTAGCATACGATTGAGCCTAACGTTCTCCTTTTATTATCATTTTAAGTCATCTCGATTAAGCCAAATATGTTTGTGCTCACTCGGATATCTTTACTTAGTCTGACTGGAGCTTGTCCAGGTCAGAAAAGGATTGTCTTAATTTTTGAGATAAATTGGAGACAACACCTGCCATTTTTCATTACCTACCAATTCTTATCTTTTGACTTTGGTCAAACGTTAATCTTTGACACTTAGACATCTGCTCATGTGTTATGCACCCATAGGAGAGTAGATAGGGGCTTGTCTCCATGCTAGAAAATGGAAAGGAGGGGGTGCATGCCTAGGGAGGCATGTGCCTAAGGATAGGGAGGCATGTGGAATCAACTTAGGTGGCGCAAAGGGACTCTACTTTGACCAATCTTGTTACCACCTAAGGGTGTTGGAGAGGGGCTCTCATCTAATTGGATCAGGTGATGTCATCCCATTAATCATATTTAGATCTGATTGCATGAAGCGACATGATTGGTTGGGATGATGTGGCATTGCATGGCGCAGGAAGGTCTATATAAACCTATCTATGCCTAGGTTTTTGAGAAGTTCTCCAATAGCCCATGCCATAAGGCTTCCCCTCTCCCTCCTCCATGCCATCTTTAGATCCCCTCTCTCCTCTCCTTGCCCAAGGGGATTTGGGCTCCAGTTTGATGCGATCCAGGCAAGAGAAAGGTGACGAGAAAGGAAGAAGGCAGCACTGTTGCGCGATGATACCCGATCTTCAAAAGGAGTTTTGAAGGTCTCCTAAATTAGATCCAAATTTGATATTTGGAGAAGTGATAAAGAAAGAGAAGATCTCCAAATCTAGCCTGAGTGGATACTGATAGAGGCTAGGCACTTGCGTGGCTAGATCTAGAACCTCAGGCAATTAGCAGGATCATCATAGGATAATCTGATTACCCAACAACAAGGTACAAAATTAAATCTATTTTAATTTATTTTTATTTTTATTAGATCTATAAAATCAGATCTGAAATATCTCATATCTGATTTAGATTTAGAAGAAAAAATTTTTGAAATATCTTTCTTGATCCAATCAGATCTAAATGAATTTGATCCAAAAAATTGAGATTTTTCCTTTACATTTTACCCATGAGACATGATTCACAAGTTTCTAATGATTCATAATCATAAGGACCAAAGAACTTTTCTTTGTATAGCTTGTTAATCCTAGTCTCACTAATATGACTAAGACGATAATGCCAAAGTAAAGTATTATTTATGTCTTCTCTCTTACGTTTTCTATTTTCATCAACATGAAAAATATTATCATCTAAATATAGAGTCAACAAGCCATTGTTAAAAATGCTAAAACATATTATTTCATTAGAATATTTGATCGAGCAACCATTGCTCGTTACATCAAGACTATAATCTTATTTTAATAATAAGGGTATAGATACAATATTTCTAATGATCTTAGGCATATAATAATAATTTGTCAGCTCTATGATCTTTCCAGAAGGTAATTTTAATATATTTGTTTCTACAGCTTTTGCTTGGATGGACTCTCCTCCAGCGCCACAAAACTTGTAGTCACCTTTATTCAAACTCTTAATTTTCTGCAGTCCCTGCAATGATTTATAGATATAAAAATCGCAGTCAGTATCCAATACCCAAGAGTTTGAAATGAAAAAATTTAATGACAAAATCGTATATATCTCATACATTCCTTTTGGTGCGACATTTGCACCAGTCTTCATAGTTACAAGGTAAGCCTTGCAATTCTTCTTCCAATGACCTGCTTTACCATAGTGAAAATAGGTCATCTGTCTAGAGGCTTTCTTCTCCTTCTTCTTATTTATGCCACCTTTAGGATTTAGCCGCCTCTTAGAACCCTTTCTGCCAGCCTTCTTCTTGGAGATCCCATCTACAAAAAGAAGAGGAGCCTTATCCTTCTTGATATGACTCTCTACTTTTTTAAGCATATTTAACAGCTCAGATAAGAAAGTATTTAGTTTGTTCATGTGATAGTTCACGACAATCTAAGAAAATAATTTCGAAAGTAATTGCAGGATTAGATCCTAACTCAACTCTCCTTCCATGATAAACTTAATTGACTTAATCGAGTGATTAGATCAATTACCATTTGAATATGATTTTGCATGGATGAATCCTCCGCCATCCTAGCATGAAATAACTACTTAGATATCTCATATCTAACAGTCCTACTTTGCTCTTCATAAAGTTCTTTTAGATTGAGCAATATGGTTTGTGTTGCCCAGCAAGACAACCTAAGGGGAGGGGTGAATTGGATTTTCAAAACTTAAAACAAGTTAGGTGTTGTTTTCAAAAATAAATAATGTGATGGTGTATGCTTTAGTTCTAAGTATGTAGAAATGTAGAAATATAAATATAATGGAATGAAGTAAACAAGAAAATCATAAATTCTAGAAAATTTATAGTGGTTCGGTGCCCTTGCACCTATGTCTACTCCCCAAGGTCTACTTTGGAATTTCACTATAATCTCTCCAAGATTAAAATCAGATAGTTTTCCAAGGCTCACTATCCAAAACCTAGTTGATTTTTACACCAGCTCACTAACCATAACAAAAGCCCAAGCCAACCCTTGGCTTACAATCTAATTTTTAGGCTTGGATAAGCCTTCCCCTTAGCTTTAAAACCCAATTGAAGCTAAGTTACAAGAAAAAGAAAAGTTGAACAACAAAAATGAATAAAAAGCTTCTTTGATGAGCAAATAAGTCGATGAAGCTTTTTGGAATCTTCTTGGAGGGAGGATTTTGAACTATTTGAGCTTGTCTTCTTACAGAATGGAATAACTTGATTTGATGTTTCTTGGAGTTGGGAGTGGAATGCTCTTTTTTCAGGGCTCTTATGACTCTTTTTCTTGACATTTTGATTCCTTTCTATAATCTTATTTTCATGTCACTTCCTCTAGATGTTTTGTATGTGATTTTCACATTTGGGAGGCTAGAGAACCTTATTTGACCATTGGAGAAGCAAAAATGATAGTTTGAATCAAATTTGCATAGTTTTGGATAGTCTACAGAAACTAACCATTGGAGCTCGAGTCGAACCTCAAGCCAACTCGAGCCTTAGCTCGAGGCCTTTTGCTCCACTCGTTCCTCCACTTGAGAGTTCTTACTCTGCTCAATCCTCAGCTCATGGACCTTGAGTTGACTGGAACCTCTGCTCGAGTCTGTGCCAAACTTTGCTTCAAAATTATCATCTTCTGTATTTCTCCTGAGACTTTGACTCGAGAACCTTGAGTCGACTCGAGCCTCTACTTGAGATCTTGCCCCAAAATCACCATTCTTTGGATTTTCACTAAGACTTCAACTCAAAAACCTTAAGTCACCTCGAGCCTCTGCTCGAGACTGTTCCTTTTGAAGCTTCTGTGTGCCAGTCTACGTATCAGCTCGAGCTGAACAGTGAGTCGAACCTTGAGTCAACTCGTGGGCTTCTTATGCTTAAAAATTTTAGTTTGCCCAAAAGTTTTTCTCTTGAATTTTGGTTTTGGGATATCTTTTTCAAGCCTTATTTTGGATGTGATTTATGCTCTAAATGCCTCCAACTCTTCTTTATCAATTTCCAAATATACTTATATGGATGTTTTATTTGATACTCTAAAATACATCATGAAACATGATCTCATCAACTTCATTAGTTCAAATATATATTCAAATATTTTGTTACTCATCAAAATCAATCCTTGGTGTGAACAATCTGCTTATTTTTGATGATGAAAAAATTTTGAGTATATGAGCAAGAAATATGCAATAATAAATAGACTAAAGATTTAATCCTTTTTGTATTTCCATATTTGGCTCCCCCTTAATTTATGCTTTCATTTTTTATATGTCTTTTCAATTTAAGGTTAAGTTTTCTGCTTGTACTTATTAGAATGGTAAATTGCCAGCATATATCCATATGTGTTTGCCAAGCATTAGTATTAAACAATCATATATAGAGTATGTATCATGGCACAAACTCCAAACTTATAATGCACATCATTTATGCTGAAAATTTCAATCCTTAACATATCCATATATGTGTGCCAAGCATTTGTATTAAACAATCATATATACTAAAAATTTCAGTCCTTAACATATTCATGCTTAACACATTTAAGCTGGAAATTTTCAATTTAACATATTCAAAGTGAATGAATAGTGGATGAATTTTATCATATTCAAAGTGAATGAATTCATGCTCATATACATATTACTCCCCCTTTTTGTTATCAATCAAAAATATAAAGTTAAGGTAAATGTTCAGAATGAGTGTAAGAGTAAGTGGTCATGAGTTTCATTATATTAACAAAATGCTGATACAATGAAACATCAAGTTCAAAGCAAGACTAGTTTAAGCAAGTTTACATTTGTAAGTGCCAAGTACATTGAGTCAAATATAAGCACAGAGACAAAGACAACCATATATTCCTAATACATAGATTTAAGTATAAGAAGTGGATAGACATTAGAGCCTATGAAGCTACTCATCATCAGATGGAATCTCTAATGTCTGGGATGAGGCTCGTGAGGTAGAAGGTCTGGCTCTCCTGCTCCTAGTCCTAGCAGAAGGTCTGGCTACCTGCGAGAGAAGAGGTCTTTCATGAGTGTAGACTCTGAGTGGTGGTATGCTCTTACTCGTGGATACCTGGATGGTCTGACTAGGTGACATAGGTGGAGGAGGTGGAGGTCGAGGTATGGCTGCCCTAGCCACGGCATCTACTGCTGCTAGTGGTGGTATCGTACCTGGAGCAAATCTCTCTATTTTTTCAATCAAACTGCCCATGGCTCCAAGTACTGAAATGATGTCCTGCTGCTATGCTTGACCTAGGCTACTGATCACTGCCATCATCTTAGTGCCTCTAGACTCAACTCTCCCCCGAGCCGAGCAAACTCCTCAGTAATACTGGAGTGATCAGTAGGTGTGCCATGTGTGTGCTCCCTCTACTCTAGAGTAATAAGCCTCTGAGAGATGGTCCTCATCTTAGTCTGTACAATCTCTATTCTCTCAGACAATTTTTGAATCTCTCTACTGACTTTGGTAGTATCATATCTGCCAGTCTCTCCATAGATGCAAAGTTAGCAATTGGTGCCTGTGGGAACCTCCCCGTGGGTGGAGCTCGAGGTGTCATAGGTGTACCTGATTCAGTGTCAGGTGCATCTTGAGCTGCAACTGGAGTAAAGGGCTCTCCTACCTCTACAACCCTATGCACTCTCCTCTCTTAATCAGAAATGTTCTTGACCCATCTTTCAACCTCTACATGATACTGCATTCTCGTCAAGGCTCTCATATCATATACATCATAGTGGGACTGCTTCTTACTTGCTTCATTTTCTAGTGACACTCCTATAGTCTCAAATATCTTGGTCAAGGCCATGCCATAGGGCAAACACACCTTGTTTCTAGATGCTGCCTCTCTCATTTGATGCATCATAATACCAGACAAATTTATCTACATCCCTTGAACCATCAAATACATCATACATAGTTCTCTCTGAGATACAAAGTCATGTCTACCCAGTTTGGATATAAAAATCCCATAGATGATATGATGAAGAATCCTCATCTCCACTGATAGTGTGGGTGCCAGTACATCTCCTACAATATCATCCCTGCCTACAATCAGTCTCAAACCCCTCTTTTTGTTAGATAACTTATCGGACACAAAACCTTCTTTTGTGATTCCAAAGGTCTGAGCCAAACTCTCCTCTGTCACCTCAATTTGTATGCCTTTGACTATACTTACAATTTTAGAAAATCTCTTTTAAAGATTTTTATAGAACTCTCTAACCAATTTAGGGTATATGGGGATGTCCATTGTATAGAAATTCCTCCACCCTATCCTATCAATCCATGTCCTAATAGAAAAATTATATTCCTCAAAAAATCCCAAATCAATTCTTCTCCCCACTACTATGGCTCTAGTGGCCATTCTACCAACAGGTGAAGATGGTTGAGGAGGTGAGTAAGATATACCTTGATCCTGTTGAGGTTGAACAGGTTCTTCCTAAACAGATTCCTCCTAAATGGGTTCTTCGGAGGGTTGAGAAACCTCAGATGGTTGGGATATCGCCCATTCCATTCGGGCTTTTCTTCTCCTCTCCCATTCTTCAGCTCCATGGGTATTACAAAATTTCCACACTCCATGCCTTTCTCCTACCATTTTACCCAAATCCAATCCTTAACATTACGAATCAAAGGGAAGAGATGGTAGGAAAGCAAGCAGACACTGTTGGATTGAGTTTGGGGGGATGAGAGGCTCTCTACTCATCAAGATGAAGAATCTCTAGGGCATCGTGAATAGTCATGTGTCTGTTTTAATCGCCTGTGGTCCTGACCCTCGAGTTGACTCATGGTTTTCAACTAGTTTGCTCGAGTTAACTCGAGCAATAGCTTTGAAACTTTCAAAGTTTCAGAGAGATTTTTGGCATTCAAACAATGTCTAGTTATTTTTCTAGATATTTGTCATTGATAATATACACAAAATTTGATTCTTTTGAATTTATTTTGATTTATCTAGAATTATAAAAAATAAAATTTAATCAGATTGATAGCAAAGTCCTAAGTCTCTTCTAATTATGCTAAATTTTGTTCATTAAGGAGTTTTGTGAATATGTCAGCTAATTATTTATCAGTACTAACAAATTCAAGTACCACATCATTATTTTATACATGATCTCTTATGAAGTGATGTCTTATCTCAATGTGTTTGGATCTTGAGTGTTGAATTGGGTTCTTGGTTAAATTGATTACACTTATGTTGTCACATCTTATGGGTATCTTATTAAGTTTGAATCCAAAATCTTCTAATTATTATTTAATCCAAAGAATTTATGCACAACAACTCCCAGCAGCTATATATTCAGTCTCGATCGTTGAGAGTGCTACTGAGTTTTGTTTTTTACTAAATCAAGAAATTAAATTTACTCCTATGAATTGACATGTGCCACTAGTACTTTTTCTATCAAGTTTGCACCCAGTAAAATTAGCATCAGAGTAATCAATTAATTCAAATTGAGATGCTCTATCATACCATAGTCCTACATTAAGTATCCCAGATAAGTATCTAAAGATTCTTTTGATAGCATGCAAATATGATTCTCTAGGATCTGATTGATACCTAGCGCACATGCAAACACTGAATACTATATTTGGTCTACTTGTAGTAAGATAAAGAAGTGAGCCTATCATACCTTTATATAATTTTAAATCTACTTTCTTATCTTTCTTAGCTTTGTCAAGTTTGCAGGATGTACTCCTTGGTGTGCTAATTGGTCTTGAACTCTCCATCCCAAACTTCTTGAGTATTTTCTTTGTATATTTTGTTTGGTTGATGGAGATCCCCTCTTCATTTTGCTTGATTTGGAGTTTGAGGAAGAAGTTTAACTCTCCTATCATGCTCATCTCGAACTCACCCTGTATTACCTTAGCAAATTCTTGACAAAAAATTTTATTAGTGGCACCAAAAATAATATCATCAACATAGATTCGTGCAACTAATAGATTCTCATCTTCACTTTTTAAGAACAAGATTTTATCAATATTTTCTCTAGTAAATTTATTATCTAGTAAGAATTTACTTAATCTTTCATACCAAGCACATGGAGCTTGTTTTAGATCATACAGGGCTTTATGCAATTTGAATATATGATTTGAAAATGCATAATTTTCAAATCTAGGTGGTTGTTCAACATATACTTCTTCTATTATATAACCATTAAGAAATACACTTTTTACATTCATTTTGTATAATTTGAAATTTGTGAAACATGCAAAAGCAAGCAATAGTCTAATGGCCTCTAATCTAGCTATAGGGGCAAAGGTTTCATCAAAATCAATGCCTTCTTCCTGATTATATTCTTTTGCTACTAATCTAGCCTTATTTCTTATAATGGTTCCATGTTCATCCAATTTATTTCTATATATCCATTTAGTTTCAATTATTGGGTGGTCATTTGGTTTATCGACTAGGGTCAACACTTTATTTCTTTCAAATTGATTTAATTCTTCTTGCATGGTATCTATCCAATATGGATCATTTTCAACTTCTTCTATTGATTTAGGTTCAATTTATGAAATAAAAGCTATGTAATTATTTACATTTCTAAGATAACATCGTGTTCTCACCCCTTGTGATGGATCATCGATTATAAGATCTTTAGGATGTCCATGTGCATACCTCCATTCTTTTGGCAGCTCTTCTCTTGGACTATAAGAGGACTCTTCATTCTTCTCTTCTTCATTATTTTGAGGTGGAGCATCCTTGAGTGTTAGATTGTCCATCTTGTCATAAAGATTTTCTATATCCTCATCTAAAGCATCTTCTTTTCTAACAAATTTGTCATTATATTCATCAAAGATAACATGAATTAATTCTTCAACAATGACAGTTCTCTTGTTGAAGACTCTATATGCCTTGCTTGATGAGGAGTATCCCAAGAAGATACTCTCATCAGACTTGGCATCAAATTTTTTTAGGTTATCTTTTTCATTATTAAGTATGAAGCATTTGCAACTAAATACATGAAAATAGTTGATATTTGCTTTTCTATCTTTCCAAAGTTCATATGGGGTTTTCTTTAAAATAGGTCTTATTAGAACACAATTTAATGTGTAACATGCAGTATTTATTACCTTAGTCCAAAAATATCTAGGTAAATTACTTTCACATAATATAGTTCATACCATTTCTTCTAGTGTTCGATTTTTTCTTTCTACTACTATATTTTATTGTGGGGTTCTAGGTGCTAAAAAATTATGATCAATTTTTTTATTATAAAAGTTCTCAAAGTGCTGATTTTTGAATTCTGTACCATGATCACTACATATGCAAACTATTGATGTATTCTTTTCATTCAAAACATTTCGATAAAATTTAAAAAATGCATTGAAGGCTTCATTTTTTTGTGCTAAAAATATTATCCAAGTGAATCTTGAAAAATCATCTATAATTACAAGACCATACTTTTTAGCTCCTAGACTAGTGGTCCTTGTGGATCCAAACAAATCCATGTGTAGCAATTCAAAAGGTCTAGAGGTTGAAATCATTCCTTTTGGTTTGAAAGAATTCCTAGTTTGCTTTCTAAATTGACATGCATCATAAATTCGATTCTTTTCAAAACTTAATTTTGGTAATCCTCTTACAAGATCTTTCTTAATTAATTTTGAGAGTAAGTCCATACTAGCATGACCTAATCTATGATGCCATAACCAATTAGCTTCATTGACCTTGGCATCCATTGCCACAAGACATTGACCATTTTTCATGTGTAGATCATCAAGATCTACCATGTAGACATTGTTATGTTTATGTCCTATGAACATGATGCCATTGTCATTTGGATTAGAAGCAATGCATAATAGAGATTCAAAAGTTACTTTAAACCTCTTATCACAAAATTAACTAATGCAAAGCAAATTATGTTTCATCTCATCAACTAGCAATACATTTTGAATAGAAGTAGGAGTGATACGAATGTTATCGATGCCAATGATACGTCCCTTTTCATTATCACCAAATGTAACCACTCCTCCTTCTTTAGGCTCAAAAGTGATAAATTATGATTTATCACCCATCATGTGTCTTCAACAGCCACTATCATAATACCAAAGCCTTTTCTTATCCCGGACTGCAAGACACTCCTACATAAGAAAATCAAGTTGAGTTTTTAGGTACCCAAGTCATCTTGGATCCTTCGGAGTTAGTACTCATGGTTTTTTTTGAAACCCAAATAATTTTAACTATTTTTCTATTTAATTTTCTAAAATCACATGCATAAGACTTATGACCAATTTTGTTACAACAAAAACATGAGATATTTGAAGTAGAGTTTGATGAAGCTTTAACAAATGGACTTTTGAATAGTTTTTATTTTTTATGAGGCTTAAATCCTAATCTGATCTTGTTAAAAATAACTCTTTGCTCATTTAGTAGCATATTTAATTTTTCATAACTATAGGTAAATCTTTCTACAAATGATTTGATTTTTGCTAGTTCATCATTAAATTTTTTATTTTCATTAGTAAGCAAATTCAATTTTTTAGAAAATATTTTTTCTTTTTCATGAGTATGTTCTGAATTTAACTTTTTTAAATCTTTATTTTTCAAAGTTACTTTCCTATATTCAGCCATAAGTTCAGAAAAAGCCTCTTGTAACTCATCAAAAGTGAAATCTAAGGAGTTTTCAATATTTACTTCCTCATGATGTGCCATCAGGCATAGGTTGGCTTCTTCTTGTGATTCTTTCTCAGAGCTAAAGTCCTCACTATCACTCCAAGTGGCCATCATCGCCTTCTTCTTGAGCTTTTTGGATGATTTCTTGAGAAGGAGGCAGTTAATTCTAAAGTGGTCAGGTTTCTTGCACTTGAAGCAAATTTGTAGCTCCTTCTCTTTCTCCTTACTTGATTCATCTTTGAAGGTCTTCTTCTTGAATTCTTGCTTCTTCTTTCTCATAAACCTCTTAAACTTTCTTGCAATCATAGCCAAGTCTTTTTCTTTCTCCTCTTCATCGGATTCCTCAATCTCATCATCCTTGGAGGTAGTTATCTTAAGAACTATGGTCTTTTTTTTCTTGGTTTCCTCCTCCATGTTTTGCCTCATATTCAATTCATGAGTCATTAAGGATCCAAGAAGCTCTTCCAATGGTAGCTTGTTGAGGTCTTTAGCTCCTTGGATGGCGGTGACCTTTGTTTCCCAAGCTTTCGAAAGTGACCTAAGAATTTTACGAACAATCTTACTATTAGTGTAAAATTTATCCAAGCTTTTCAAACCATTGATAATATCGATAAATCTAGTAAATATTTTAGAAATAGACTCATTTGACTTCATTTTAAATAATTCATATCGATAGACTAGCATATTTATTTTAGACTCCTTTACTTGATTGGTACCCTCATGGGTAACCTCTAGCCTATCCCAAAACTTCTTGACCAAAGCATAAGTAGAAATTCTATTGAATTCATTGAAGTCTAATGAATAATATAGGACATTCATGGCCTTAGCATTTAATTCTATCATTTTCATATCATGCTCATCCCAATCCTCTTATGATTTGGGAACATCATTACCCTTTATTTTGATTATGGGAGTGTGTGGTCCTTTGATTATCACTCTCTAAAGTTGATAATCAAGTGCTTGAATGTAAATGCGCATGCATCCTTTTCAATAAGTGTAATTTATTCCATTGAACAAGGATGGGCAGTTGGTCGATTGCCCTTTGATAAGAGACACTCATATGGGTTGCCATTTGATCTTAACTCTTGATTGTTAAATCAAATAAAGTGAGTACTAAGCTCTGATACCACTTGTTGCCCAGTAAGACAACATAAGAGGGGGGGGTGAATTAGGTTTTTCAAAACATAGAACAAGTTAGGTGCTATTTTCAAAAATAAGTGATGTGATGGTGTATGCTTTAGTTCTAAGTATGCAGAAATGCAGAAATATAAATGCAATGGAATGAAATAAATAAGACTATCATAAATACTAGAAAATTTATAGTGGTTTGATGCCCCTTGCACCTACATTCACTCCCCAAGGCCCACTAGAAAATTTTACTATTACAGCCAGATAGTTTTCCAAGGTTCACTATCCAAAATTTAGTTGGTTTTTACATTGGCTCACCAACCACAATCAAAGCCCAAGCCAATCCTTGGCTTACAATCTAATTTTCAGGCTTGAATAAGCTTTTTCCTTAGCTTCAAAACCCTATTGAAGCTAAGTTATAAGAAAGAGGAATGTTGAACAACAAAAATGAACAAAAAGCTCCTTTGATGAGCAAATAAGTCGATGAAACTTTTTGAAATCTTCTTGGAGGAAGGATTTTGAACTGTTTGAGCTTGGCTTCTTGCAAAATGGAATCACTTGATTTGATGTTTCTTGGAGTTGGGAGTGGAATGCTCTCTTTTCAGAGCTCTTATGACTCTTTTTCTTGATTTTTTGATTCCTTTCTATGATCTTATATTCATGTCACTTCCTCCAGGTGTTTTGTAGGTGATTTTTTATGTTTGGAAGGCTGGAGAATTCTATTTGATTGTTGAAGAAGCAAAAATAATCATTTGAATCAAATCTGCACAGTTTTGGACAATCTACAGAAATAAGCCATTGGAGCTCGAGTTGAACCTCGAGTTGACTCGAGCCTCAGCTCAAGGCCTTTTGCTCCACTCATTCCTTCGCTCGAGAGTTTTTATTCTTCTCGATCTTCAGCTCATGGATCTCGAGTCGACTTGAGCCTCCGTTTGAGACTGTACCAAACTTTGCTTTAAAATTTTTATTTTCTATATTTCTTCTGAGATTTTGGCTTGAGAACCTTGAGTTGACTCGAGCTTCTGCTCGAGACCTTGCCCCAAAATCACCATTCTCTAGATTTTCACTGAGACTTCAATGCAAAAACCTTAAGTCAACTCGAGCCTCTGCTCGAGACTATTCCTTCTAAAGCTTCTGCATGCCAGTCTATGTATCAGCTTAAGCTAAACAACGAGTCGAACCTCGAGTCGACTCGTGGGCTTCTTATGCTTAAAAATTTTAGTTTGTCCAAAATTTTTCTTCTTGAATTCTTATTTTGGGATATCTTTTTCAAGCCTTATTTTAGGTATGATTTATGCTCCAAATGCCTCCAACTCTTCTCTATCAATTTTCAAATGCACTTATATGGATGTTTTATTTGATACTCTAAAATACATCATGAAATATGATCTCATCAACTTCATTAGTTCAAATATATACTCAAATATTTTGTTACTCATCAAAATCAATCCTTGGGATCAACAGATTGAATATCCATGCCATCACGTTGCCTTTGTAACTCGTTACTCATGGAGGCAAGTATGATACACTTGATAGTAAGAGAATCATTTTGCCATATCTTGTATGTGGACTTTTCTTTCTCTATAGCATCTTTCTCTAATGGATCAAGATCAGCAGCATCAAGAATATAGGAGAGTTTTTCTTAATGGAGTACTATTTTTAGGTTTCTCAACCAATCCACATAGTTAGAACTGATCAACTTATTTGAATCCAAATTTGAATGTAGTGAAAGTGAAGAAGCCATTTATTCTAAATAATAAAGAACATTACATAAGTAAATAACTCATGATGATGAACATAATTAAATTAGGATTTTAATTTAATTGTATCTTCTACTATTTTATCGAATATCATAATCCTCAAATATGATAATTGAGAAAATCTAATTATTTTTCTTAGTAGGATTGAGATCCTAATTCCTTATAAAAAAGTCTCGTGGTTGCACAACAAATCTTTTTATAAGTTCAAAGGTAGGAAACTCTTTCCAATTACATCTCATGCAATTCTCAATATATTCTTGGCCTCTAAAACATTAATAGTCTTATATTAGCATAATAAACTATAATATTTTAGTTAAGCAAGACCCTTCATTTCTATATAGTCATAATGAAATACAACTATCCTTGTGGTTACACAACAAAGTAGTATATCCAAAATGCCATAAGCATCATTATGCACTAGATCAATATTACATCAGTTCCATAATCGATCTTGTGGTTGCACAACAAACCTAATATGGTTTATAACATAATAATGAACTAACATGAAGGAAGGCCTTTAATGTAGTGAATCAAAAGAATCCATCTGTCGAGCTGGCTTGGTCCATAGTCGAGCCAGCTCGATAGCATCTGGCCCAAGCACTGCTTTCTATCTGCTTGAGAGAGCTAGCTTGAATCTACCTCGAGCTAGCTCAATCTTATCCTGAGCTGGCTCGGCTGCGTATCCAAGCCAACTCGATTGCATATCGGATCCAAATTTCAACAGCAATGCCAAAACATCCAATCTAGAATTAAATCAATTGAATCGACTAGAAAAGTGGTAGAGAGATGGGGGTCCCCTCATTGCTTTTCTTAGACATCAATGAATTGGCCAGGTCAGAGTATAGAATCAATTAAAAATTACATTCTCTTTACCAATCATGAACCACTTTTCTAGACATCGATTGATCAGTTTTACATCCAGATTGGTTCTGCTATCGGTTGATTGCACTACAACTTAATATAATTTTTATAGAGGGCTTTAAATTGTCTCTTTGCACATTCTAATTTAAAATCATACTGAACACAAGAATATATATCAATCATGATATATAACAAATATAATAGCATGTATAATCATTCTAGGACAACCATCATCACATAGTGAACATTTGTCACTATGCCAGGGCAATCTTACAGAATGATATACATCATAATCCAATTATGAATAATTAAACATGATTTCATCACATTAAAAATATGCTAAAATTTTAACTATGATCATATCATATTGATAATTTTGCCATTAAAGCATAAATATAACAACATATGATTAAGTCTAATAAGGTTTGCTTTGATACAACTATTGAGTTTGGTGTGCAGAGCAGAAGCATGAATTTCAAAATAAAATTATAATAAAATTATAAAACCAAACTCAAAACCTAGAACCACCTTTTTAGAATTTAAATTATATAAAATATATCTATAACATAAATGAAGGTATTGGAACATACCTTTGATCGCTAAATTCCAACTTAACCTTGATAACCAGTAACAATTCGTCAAGGGTTCCACTAGGTGTCCACGTATTCACCCTCCAACATTAATCCACATGGGGACTTGATCATGATACTAGCATCTTGGTTTATTTTAATTAAAATTCTTATGATAAGAACTTTAATTAATTTGGGCAGAACCTTCCTTAGCCTTTGCTATCATCATCCTAGCCTTTCCTTGCCTTCCTTACTTACTCCTTATCTCCTTAATTTTTATTTCTAATCTCTTTGTCTTATTGGAAGACTTCTTATCCTTAAATTAGGACCTTATCTAGAGAAGAGAAAAGGAATAAAGAAAATTGGACAAGCAAGCCTCTTGTAAGAAAGAAAGCAGGAATTCTGAATCCTTGAACTCTCGGTGCGCAACCCTATTTATAATGTATGTAGGGGTGCTTCCATAATTTCTCACACCCTTTCACTGGGCATATCTCATGCCCATCTAACTTTCTCATGCCCCATCAGAAAAATACACCATGTGGAAGCATGAGAATTAGTTTCAAGAGTTGCTTCAAGTAGAAGGACTCTTCGAAAAATAATTCTTCGTGGTTTCACAAATGTAACATAGTTTTTCTTTCTCTTTGGCACCACAAATAAAAATAACATAGTTTAATCTACAGTAGATCTCTTGGGCACCTTCTTTTAGATCTGAGACTATGTAACATAAGTTATGTAAAATAAAAATGGATAAGACAAAAAAGATGGGGCGGCAATCAAAATAATGTGCAAAGAGTCCATGGTGCATAAAACACCTCCACACGTGCAAAAGAAAGACCCTCTAGGGCATGGGATTCTAGTATGCGAGGCCCAAACCTAGGTCAACAAGTTGAGGGTTAACCCAATTAAGGACTAAATCAGATTTGACCCAAATTGGATCTAATTAGTCCAAATCAGAACCTGATTCGAATCTGATTTCAATCTTAGTGCTAGGGTTTGCAACATTTGCTAGCATGTTCATCTTGCAAACACGATCTAATCCAATTTGACCCTTGATTAATTTTCTTTGTGTGTGATCCATTGGATTCCACATCTAATCAATAGTGGGTCTGGGTATGATTTGACCTAATCTGGTTAGAACTCAACCAAATAGATTTATGTCAAAACTAGCTAACTCGATTCAACCAATAAGAATACTTTCTAATTAATGATCAAATTAAACTTCTTTAATTTGATCGAACCCATAAGGAAATATTGACGTCTAGCAACGTATCATGTCTATCTGAAAGATATAAAATTTTGATAAAAATACCAAAAATATTCTTTAGTGAAAAGTTACCATGCAATAAGATCCTTCGATCATCCTGCATCCCGAATATGACTCTAGATATGAAAATATGTCAAACCCAATATCATATTCATATTTCTCTCAATCTTATAATGATGATTTGATTAATGAAATATTAAAAACCATTTTTAATTTTCATCATGCTTTGATCAGACTTTCTGAATCATCATTTGATTGAAGCAAGTAGGATGCAATATTTTCTTACCAGGAGTGATTGATTCCATGTTGACCTACTCACAATCTTCATATATAATCTATCATATCCAGAACACCCTGTACATGACTAAGTCATCAATGAGTATGAACCAAAATATGGATTCATATATATAAGGTTCTATGGTAGTCTTGAGTCAAAGGATTACATGCACAACTCCCACTATGAGAACCATCTATGGACATGTAGATAAGACTCCATTAGATATTCTCAAGTTGGATTAATTTAGTGAACTCATTCTCTAATGAGCACCTACATCCTTGTATTACTATCATACACAAGTAATAGTGAGATCAATCATCCTTTCATCAAGCATACATAGGATGTGCCAGTCTTTTCAAAAATATTGATCTCCAACTCAATGTTCCATCGACTAGAAATATTTTAGATTAGGATTTTGAGGTTTTAGGTCTCACAAGTATGATCTCATCATAACCCTAAAATCATAGTCTTAATTTATGGGGTTCATCATAATCTTAAATAAATAATTAAGATGTAGCATACGATGAAATAAAATACTTTTATTTATTTAAAAATATCATTACATGAGTTTGGAAGATAAAAGAATAGTCCATCAAAATATAAATTTTGATTAGCTTTAGGGCATATTCCTTTTAGCAAGGGCATTAAAAGAGGAACTGTCCTCGGTATCTTGATTCCCATGACCCCAACAGGCTGAATAAGAGAGATGAGCAAGTAGTTGCTGATCAAGGATGTTATATGATAATACCTTATAATTTTTTTTATTTATGATACATCTTCTTGGATATTGGATATTGAAAGTCTAGTCCATATTTGCAATACATTGCAAGGACTTTAAATTAATAGAAAATTTAAAAATAATGAACGATTCTTTAATATTGGAGAAGAAAGGTCTGTTCCAATTTTAGCTATTAAAATAGTTCAACTTATTCTTAATACAAATATTATTTCTTTAAATGAATGTCATTATTATCGTTTCTTTCTGATGAATATAATCTCTGTTAGCCTTTTGGCTAAAGATAGTTATTATTTATCTATAAAGAAAGATTATTGTGATATCATTATGAATGATGTTACAATAATGCAAGGACAATAAAGAAATAGTATTTACATTTTATCATAATCTATGAGTATAATGTACACTTCTAGAGAATATCCTAGATTAGATAATGTCTCTGATATCTACCTGTGGTATTATAGGCTAGGTCGTATTAATAAGAACAGGATAAACAAGTTGACCCAAGAGAAAATTCTTGAAGTCAGTGATTATGAATCACTTCCAACATGTGAATCTTGCCTTCTTAGTAAAATGACCAAGTTACCTTTTACTGAAAAAGGTGAGAGAGCTACTGAGGTCTTAGGTCTAGTACATATTGATGTATGTGGACCAATGAGAATAGGTGCCAGAGGTAGATACTCCTACTACATTATTTTTATAGATGATCTATCCAGGTACGGATATGTTTATCTAATGAAATATAAGTCAGATTTATTTAAAATGTTCAAAAGATTCTAAAGTGAAGTAGAAAAATAAACTAAAAAGAATATTAAAAATCTTCGATTGGATTGAGGAGATGAATATCTATCCACTGAGTTCTTGACATATCTAGGAGAGAATGGGATTCTCTCACAGTGGACTCCTCCAGGAATATCATAGCATAATGGTGTATTGAAAAGGAGAAATTGAATCTTGTTAGACATGGTTCGATCTATGACGGAATTTTCTAGTCTACCTATTTTATTTTAGGGTTATGCCCTTGAGACTGCATGTTATATATTGAACAATGTATCGAGTAAATCTATCGCAAAGACTCTATTTGAGATATGGATTGGGCATAGGCTTACACTCTGATAGGGACACGATGCTGTCGTTAAGACACCATGTTTATCAATTTAAATCCGACTCTTTACTTTTTAAATTAACTAAAAATTATGAAGAAAGTGGTGAGTTGGGTCGAATCCACAGAGAGGCAATGATTTATTTCTAGAATCTTTGATTCTTTTTTTCTTTTTAAGAAAAGAAAGAAAGGATTTTTTTTAAAAATTAAAGTCATAAAATAGATCTATAAATAAAAATAGAATTTAAATTATGCAAAAATAAATTTGATACTAAGATCTACTATTTAGATCTTAGCAACTACTTATAGTAAAATTAAAAAGCAATAAAGAATAAATAATTTAAAGAGCTAGAATTGAAAAGAATAATGAAACTTTCTTTATTAAATTTAAAACTAAGATGCAGAATTTAAATACAAGAAATTAAAGAAAATTCAAAATTTTAATACAAGAAATTAAAGGAAAAAAGACTAGATGGAGATCGCAGATCAGCGTAGGCATGAAGATGGCGTAGAAGACCGGCTCTTCTTCTCAGCACCGCAGCTTTGAAGCAACCTTTAATCCAGAGCTTGACTTCCACCCTATACCTTAGCTTCCCTTCCAACCCTCCTCCCTTTCTTAGAGGCTTAGGATCCTTTTTATAGAGCTAGAAGAGGTAGATATTTATTTCTAAAAGCAATATGGGACTAATTGCCTTTGTAATCATAAAAATCTGAATAAAATTTGAATAAAAACAACTCTGTTATGACTCTGGTAAATCTGGTAAAATCTGGCTATTCGATAGGAATCCGAACGGTTCAAAAATCATCAAAATCGGATGCCTATCAGCCCAGATCAGCTCGGATTAAATTCTGGCCGTCCGATCGCGCTTGATCGAGGAAATCTGGCCGCAAATCGTGCTTCGGGAGTCCTGATCACCGTCGGGAGCATTCTGGACCGTCGGATCGAAGCTGGAATCAGGCGCTGCCATTTGATGGTGATCCGAGTGAAATTGGCAATCGAAAAAAATGCTGACCGTCCGATCTTAACCGCAATCAACCGCAGCCGTCCGATCGCGCAATCACTGTTCCCATGGACCGCGTAGACCGGCCGCACCGCACACCGCAACCAATCAACGCTTCTATCACCGAGTGAAATGACCAGATTGCCCTGTGAGCCACGATAAATTTCTGTAGACCCTTTAAGGGTCTAGGTCCACCACGTGGCAGGCTCTGATTCGCCGGATTTTGCTGAGCTGGCGGTCCACGCCTGGATCGTAGACCGGCTGATGGCTTCAATGGCTGAGTCGGCTTTGATGGCTTGGCTTGGCTTGGTGGCTCGGCTTGGCTTGGTGGCTCGGCTTGCGGAGCCGGCTGAGCCATTTTTTTTTTTTATTTAATTTTTATTTATTTTATATTTTTAAAAATTCATATCTTTTCCATTTTAGCTCCGTTTTACTTGAAATTTATTTCGTTGTGATCAAAAAAATGAGCTCTTTCTATTGATAATAAAATTTTATTTTTTAATTTTTATTTATTTTTTATTATTTTTTAATTAATTTTTTAATTAATAAAAATATGAATTTTTCAAAAATTATATATAAATTGATTGATAATTCTTAAAAATTAATATAAATTAATTAATAAATTAATACTTTTATTGGATGAATTTACGATGCTTATCACACCCCCCAACTTAAGCTTTGCTCGTCCTCGAGTAAAGAAAGAATTTAGTTTAGATCAATTACCATATTTTGTTGAGATCCTCCTTCACAAAAATAAATCTAGGATTTAAGATCAAAAGTTTAGACAGTATCACTAACTAAGTATTGAGTTTCAGAAGTAAATTTCACGGCAGATTAATCAGAAACTTTCTTAGAGTTCATCTAAAGATTTTCAGCACTTTGTGTCGTGAATACTAACTTAGCATTTGGGTGTTGATTCAAAGGGCAAATGAATCTTCTTTTTATCACCTATTTTGGTTAGTTTTATATACTCCCAAGTTAAGTGCATGAATTAAGGTAGCTTTCACACTGCTTTTTTTTTTTTTTTTTTTTTTTTTTTTTTTTTTAAATTGTGCTGAGCATCCTGGCCTTCCCTTCACCATTTGATGTGAACTTCTACATTTAAGGTGCAAAGTTCTAGTTTAGGGCAATCCACATATACTCTATTTTTTGCACTTTTTTTTTTTTTTTTTTTTAGAAAGCAGGTAGCTCTTTCCTTAAATTCAAGTTTCTTTAATTGAAGTATATATAAACCATCAATTTTTAGTGATAATTGAATCCTCAATTTAGCCTTATAATCAAACACCTGCTGTGCTTCATTAGTGTGCATGTGCAAGTAGAAGTGCTGTTAGCCTTTAAATGACCTAAGTAGGTTGCTAATGGTCTGACCAAATAATCTGCTTCTTGACTCGCTACCATTATTAGTTAATACTTTCTAACTTTATTACTTTTCCTAGTTTATTTTGCTTAAGATTCTCTTTCCCAAAATATGGTTTGTTCAAAATTTTTTTTTTTTTAAAATAGTTTTATTATTATTATATATATTATTTATTTATTATTTTTATTTTATTTATTTATTTATTTTTTTAATTTTTTTATTTATTTTATTATTATTATTATTATTAATTTTTATTTTTATTGATTTATTTATTTATATATTTTTTTATTTTATTTTTTTTATTTTTTATTTTTTTTTACTTTTTACCCCCAACTGAATTGACATTGTCCTCAATAAAAGAGTGTAAATTATGTTTATTTATTTAGCATGGGTCTTGAAGCTTATGATCCTTCTCCCGCTTTTTGGTTCTCCAACTTAGCCTAAAAGAGAAAATAAATTAGATTCAAGAAGTATTGGGTTGCCTCCCAATAAGCGCTAAGTTTATTGTCTTCAGCCAGACAAAATGCAGTTTAATTCATTGTGGTTCTATTAATTGCACTTGATCAATATTTTCGATTTAATGATATCCCTTCGATATATGGTTTAAGCCTTTGGCCATTTACCTTAAAAAAATTTTTAGTCCTGGGATCATAGAGTTTAATTGCACCATGTGGGAATACATGATTAACTATATAAGGTCCATCCCATCTGGATTTTAGTTTTCCAGGAAATAATCGAAGCCTTGAGTTAAATAACCAGACTTGTTGATTTGGCTCAAAGGTTTTTCTTGAAATATGTTTATCATGGAAGGCTTTCATTTTTTCCTTATAAATTTTTGAATTTTCATAAGCTTCTTGCCTTAATTCTTCTAATTCACTTAATTGTAACATCCGATTGGAACCAGCTTTGTTTAAATTAAAATTTAATTATTTTATTGCCCAATATGCTTTATGTTCAAGTTCTACCGGAAGGTGACATGCTTTTCCATAGATTAATCTATAGGGAGACATTCCAATGGGGGTTTTATAAGCTGTCCTATAGGCCCATAATGCATCATCCAATCGATCTGACCAATCTTTTCGATCAGGCCTAATAGTCTTTTGTAAGATATTCTTGATTTCCCTATTAGAGACTTCTACCTGACCACTTGTTTGCGGATGGTATGGTGTAGCTATCTTATGTGTCACCCCATATTTTCGTAATAAAGTTCGAAATTGATGATTTGTAAAATGGGTACCCCCGTCACTAATGATAGCACGTGGAAATCCGAACCTGGAAAAGATATTCTTCTGAATAAATTTTAGGACTACTTTATGATCATTGGTTCGAGTTGCTATTGCTTCAATCCATTTAGAAACATAATCGACAGCTACCAAAATGTATTCAAATCCATTGGAAGGTGGAAAAGGTCCCATAAAATCAATTCCCCATACATCAAAAATTTCAACCACTAAAATGGGGTTCAAAGGCATCATGTCTTTCTTTGAAATATTCCCTAAGGCTTGACACTTAAAACACTCCTGACTAAAAGTATGGGCATCCTTAAATAATGTTGGCCAATAAAAACCACTTTGTAACACTTTGGCCGCAGTTTTTCGTCCAGAAAAGTGTCCTCCACAAGCAAGAGTATGACAAAATTGTAAGATACTCCATTGTTCAGATTCAGGAACACATCTACGAATGATTTGATCAGCACAAATTCTAAAAAGCTCAGGATCTTCCCAAAAATAATATTTGATTTGAGCAAAGAATCGATCCTTTTCATTCTTAGACCAGCCATCAGGAATTTGTCCTATGACTAAGTAATTGACAATATTTGCAAACCAAGGAGTCTTTGTATGTGAAACTGTTAACAATTGTTCATCTGGAAAAGATTCTCTGATTGATACAGGTTCATTATCTTTCACTAGGATCCTAGACAGATGGTCTGCTACAACATTTTTAGATCCCTTCTTATCTCGAATTTCAATGTCAAATTCTTGTAACAGTAAAATCCATCTAATTAATCATGGTTTAGCATCTTTCTTTGAGAGCAGGTATCTCAAGGCTGAATGATCCGAGTAAATTATGATTTTTGATCCTAATAAATATGATCTAAACTTTTCTAGGGCAAACACAATGGCTAGCAACTCTTTTTCAGTGGTGGTATAATTCATTTGTGCTTCATTCAGAGTTCTACTAGCATAATAGATCACTACAGGACATTTGTTTACCCTTTGGCCTAGGACAGCTCCTATGGCAAAATCTGAGGCATCGCACATAATTTCAAAAGGTAGTGACCAATTAGGAGGTTGTATGATTGGAGCTTTGGTCACAGCTTCTTTTAAGATTTCATAAGCTTTAAGACAATTTTCATCAAAGTTAAAAGAAACATCCTTAGCAAGGAGATTACACAAAGGACGAGAAATTTTAGAGAACTCTTTGATGAAGCGACGATAGAATCCTACATGACCAAGAAAAGATCGAATTTGTTTGACAGAAGTGGGAGGAGGAAGTTTAGAAATTAGTTCAACTTTAGCTTTATCTACCTCAATCCCTTTCTTGGATACTATATGTCCTAAAACGATCCCTTCTTGAACCATGAAGTGGCTCTTTTCCCAGCTTAACACTAGATTAGCCTCAATACATCGTTTTAATATTTTCTTCAAATTGTTGAGACAACTCTCAAAAGATTCTCCAAAGACTGAAAAGTCATCCATGAATATTTCTAAGAAATCTCCTATCATGTCTGAAAATATTGACATCATGCACCGTTGAAAAGTTGCAGGTGCATTACATAATCCGAATGGCATTCTACGGAAAGCAAAGGTTCCATAAGGACATGTAAAGGTGGTCTTTTCTTGATCTCCTGGGTAGATTGCTACCTGATTGTATCCCGAGTATCCATCTAAAAAGCAAAAGTATTGTTGGCCTGCTAGTCTTTCTAGGATTTGATCGATAAAGGGTAAGGGAAAGTGATCTTTTCGGGTGGTTGTATTGAGTTTTCTATAATCTATGCAGACACGCCACCCAGTGGAAAGTCGTGTTGGTACTAAGTTTCCATGTTCAGTGCGGACAACCGTAAGTCCAGATTTTTTTGGAACAACTTGTGTAGGACTCACCCAGTGGCTGTCAGAGATAGGATAAATAATTCCAGCATCTAACCATTTAATTACTTCTTTCTTGACTACTTCTTGCATGTTAGGGTTAAGCCTTCTTTGCATCTCTCGAGTTGGTTTGGCATTATCTTCTGTATAAATATGGTGCATGCATATTGACGGACTAATTCCTTTTAAATCGGCAACGGTCCACCCTATGGCCTCTTTATATGTTTTTAGAATATTTACCAATTGGTTTTCCTGTTCAGTAGTTAAGTTGGAAGCAATTATTACTGGTAGGGTTTTCTTTGATCCTAAAAATACATACTTAAGTGATTCAGGTAAAGGTTTTAGTTCAAGTTGTGGTGGGGCCTGAATTGAAGGACGTAGTGGTTCAATTTTTCGCTCAGGTAAGGGCTCAATTTTCACTGACCAAGGTAATGAATGTGATGGTTGAGGTAAATTAAGCAGGGTATTTACTTCCTGGGTTTGAGTTTCTTCAGTGGGTTCATCATCTTGTAGTAAATCTAAGGAGGAATTAGATTCAACTATTTCATCTATCTGATTGATTACAAAGCAGTCTTCCTCCTCTTGGGTGTACTTTGGGGTATTAAAAACATTAATTCTTACTTTTTGATTCCCAAAAGAAATATCCATAGCTCCCATTTTACAGTTGATATTGGCATTCGCGGTTGCTAAGAATGGACGTCCTAAAATTATGGGATTTTGGTTCAGCTCTTGGGATGGTTCCATGTCAAGTATGAGAAAGTCTACAGGAAAATAACATTTATCTACTCTAACTAGAACATCCTCAATTAAACCACGCGGTGTTTTTATAGATCTATCAGCTAATTGCAAAATGACTGACGTGGGTTTTAATTCTCCAATCCCAAATTTTTCATAAACCGAGGTTGGAAGGAGGTTTACACTAGCTCCTAAGTCTAGTAATGCTCGGTCAAAGGTTATACCTCCAATAACACATGAAATTAAGGGTGCACCAGGATCTTTCATCTTTTGAGGTATTGGATTTAACAGGACCGCACTTACATCCTCGGATAGCATAACTCTTTTGGTGGTTCGTGGCTCACGCTTTTGGGTACAGAGTTCTTTAAGAAATTTAGCATAGGCTGGAACATGCTGAATTGCATCGAGGAGGGGTAAATTAATATGAACTTGTTTAAATAGTTCCATTAGCTCCTTGTTGCGTGTTTCTTGCTTTTTGCGAGAAGAGCCTGCTTCTAAGGCCGAAGGGAACGGGGCTTTGGGTTTATATGTCTCAGCTAATTCATCTGTTCTCTTCTTTTCTTTATCCATCTTATCAGTGTCAGTACCAGTCTTAAGCTCAAGTTCTTCTATATGATTATCCTCTTCTTCAAATTTCTCATCTTGGCTAACATCAGTATTGGCCTCTATCACCTGGTCTTGATATGGGTCCTTAAGAATCCTACCACTTCTAAGTTCAGATATTGCTTTGGCATTTTCTAATTGGGGGTTCTTAGGTGGAATGTTAGATGGATGAGTAAATCCAGGTGGTTGATAGACATTGGATGGATTATTTTTAGGATTTGCAATTGGTTGGCTTGGTAATTGACCCGGTTCTCTCCTCATGCTAGACTCAGCTATTTGTCCTATTTGAGCTTCTAGTCTGGCGATTGATTGTTGTTGGCTTAGAATTAATTGTTGAAGTTGATTGAATTTATCGTCGGCTAGATTGGTCTGTTGAGGAGGTGGGTATGAGGGTTGATTATAATGTAGTGGTTGAGAAGACTGACTAGGCTGACCCTTATTATAGGCATAGTTCTGGTATTGGGGCCTATTTTGATAATTCTGAACTGGTGGGATTTGGGTCTGAGCCTGAGTTTGTTGTGGTTTCCAAGAGAAATTAGGATGGTTTCTCCAACCAGGATTATATGAATTTGAATATGGGTCATTAAGTGGTTTTGAGTAACCTTGAGCAGCTTGGACTTGTTCTTGGATAAGAGGTGGTAATTGTGCAACCGTGGGACATTCACTTACATGATGTGTTGGGCTAGCACAAATAGAGCAAATCACTTGATAATTAGAAGCTGGTGTGTATTGTGCAGGGGATTGTTGACCTAAGTTTAGGAATTGATCTAATTTCTGTGCAATAAGGTCGACTTTATCTAATTTTTGTGCTATTATGTTCAAATCTGCCTTAGAATTGAGTTCTGGAAGTTTTGATCTCATAAATTCCTGCCCGTTTTTGTTGAGAAATTGATCTTTCATAAGAAGATAATGAAGCATGGTTAATAGAGTTTTCACTTAAAGTTTCAAACAAGGTATAAGCTTCATCCTCACTTTTGCTCATGAATGCACCTCCACAGGATGCATCAACCATCTGCTTATATTGGCCTAGGACAGGCTCCTATGGCAAAATCTGAGGCATGCACTAATTTTCAAAATGTAGTACTGATGACCAATTAGGAGGCTTGTATGATGGAGCTTTGGTCACAGCTTTCTTTTAAGATTTCATAAGCTTTAGATAAATTTTCATCAAGTTTAAAAGAAAAATCCTTAGCAAGGAGATTACACAAGGATTGGAGAAATTTTAGAGAACTCTTTTTGATGACAGTGACGATTTAGATCCATACATGACAAGAAAAGATCGTTAATTTGTATTGACAGAAGTGGAGGAGAGGAAGGTTAGAAATTATTTCAACTATTTAAGTTTATCGATCCTCAATTCCCTTTCTTGGATACTATATGCCTAAAACGATCCCTTCTTTTGAACCATGAAGTGGCTCTATTTCCCAGCTTAACATAGATTTAGTCCTCAATACTATGTTTTAATATTTTTCTTTCAATTGTTGAGACAACTCTCAAAAGATCCCAAAGACTGAAAAGTGCATCGATTGAATATTTCTAAGAAATTCTCCTATTCATGTCTGAAATATTGGCATCATCGCACCGTTGGGTGAAAAAAGCATTGTAAAGCTATTACATAATCTGAACTGGCCATTCTACGGAAAGCAAAGGATTTACCATGATAGACATGTAATGGTGCGTCTTTTCTCTAACTCCTTGGGAGGATTGGCTACCTGATTGTAATCCCGAGTATCCACTAAAAAGCAAAAGTATTGTGCCTGGCTAGTCTTTTAGGAATTTAGATCGATAAAGGGATAAGGGTTCACCATTTGATGTGAACTTCTACATTTAAGGTGCAAAGTTCTAGTTTAGGGCAATCCACATATACTCTATTTTTTGCACTTTTTTTTTTTTTTTTTAAGCAGGTAGCTCTTTCCTTAAATTCAAGTTTCTTTAATTGAAGTATATATAAACCATCAATTTTTAGTGATAATTGAATCCTCAATTTAGCCTTATAATCAACACCTACTGTGCTTCATTAGTGTGCATGTGCAATTAGAAGTGCTGTTAGCCTTTAAATGACCTAAGTAGGCTGCTAATGGTCTGACCAAGTAATCTGCTTCTTAACTCGCTACCATTATTAGTTAATACTTTCTAACTTTATTACTTTTCCTAGTTTATTTTGCTTAAGATTCTCTTTCCTAAAATATGGTTTATTCCAAAAATTTTTTTTTTTAAATAGTTTTATTATTATTATATATATTATTTATTTATTATTTTTATTTTATTTATTTATTTATTTATTTTAATTTTTTTAATATTTTATTTATTTTATTATTAATTTTTATTTTTATTAATTTATTTATTTATATATTTTTTTATTTATTTTTTTTATTTTTTATTTTTTTTACTTTTTACCCCAACTGAATTGACATTGTCCTCAATAGAGAAGAGGTGTAAAATTATGTTTATTTATTTAGCATGGGTCTTGAAGCTTATGATCCTTCTCCCGCTTTTTGGTTCTCCAACTTAGCCTAAAAGAGAAAATAAATTAGATTCAAGAAGTATTGGGTTGCCTCCCAATAAGCGCTAAGTTTATTGTCTTCAGCCAGACAAAATGCAGTTTAATTCATTGTGGTTCTATTAATTGTACTTGATCAATATTTCGATTTAATGATATCCCTTCGATATATGGTTTAAGCCTTTGGCCATTTACCTTAAAAAAATTTTTAGTCCTGGGATCATAGAGTTTAATTGCACCATGTGGGAATACATGATTAACTATATAAGGTCCATCCCATCTGGATTTTAATTTTCCAGGAAATAATCGAAGCCTTGAGTTAAATAACCAGACTTGTTGATTTGGCTTCAAAGGTTTTTCCTTGAAATATGTTTATCATGGAAGGCTTTCATTTTCTCCTTATAAATTTTTGAATTTTCATAAGCTTCTTGCCTTAATTCTTCTAATTCACTCAATTGTAACATCCGATTGGAACCAGCTTTGGTTTAAATTAAAATTTAATTATTTTATTGCCCAATATGCTTTATGTTCAAGTTCTACCGGAAGGTGACATGCTTTTCCATAGATTAATCTATAGGGAGACATTCCAATAGGGGTTTTATAAGCTGTCCTATAGGCCCATAATGCATCATCTAATCGATCTGACCAATCTTTTCGATCAGGCCTAATAGTCTTTTGTAAGATATTCTTGAATTTCCCTATTAGAGACTTCTACCTGGCCACTTGTTTGCGGATGGTATGGTGTAGCTATCTTATGTGTCACCCCATATTTTCGTAATAAAGTTCGAAATTGGTGATTTGTAAAATGGGTACCTCCATCACTAATGATAGCACGTGGAAAATCCGAACCTAGAAAAGATATTCTTCTGAATAAATTTTAAGACTACTTTATGATCATTGGTTCGATGTTGCTATTGCTTCAATCCATTTAGAAACATAATCGACAGCTACCAAAATGTATTCAAATCCATTGGAAGGTGGAAAAGGTCCCATAAAATCAATTCCCCATACATCAAAAATTTCTAACTACTAAGATGGGGTTCAAAGGCATCATGTCTTTCTTTGAAATATTCCCTAAGGCTTGACACTTAAAACACTCCTGACTAAAAGTATGGGCATCCTTAAATAATGTTGGCCAATAAAAACCACTCTTGTAATACTTTGGCCATAGTTTTTCGTCCAGAAAAATGTCCTCCACAAGCAAGAGGTATGACAAAATTGTAAGATACTCCATTGTTCAGATTCAGGAACACATCTACGAATGATTTGATCAGCACAAATTCTAAAAAGCTCAGGATCTTCCCAAAAATAATATTTGATTTGAGCAAAGAATCGATCCTTTTCATTCTTAGACCAGCCATCAGGAATTTATCCTATGACTAAGTAATTGACAATATTTGCAAACCAAGGAGTCTTTGTATGTGAAACTGTTAACAATTGTTCATCTGAAAAAGATTCTCTGATTGATACAGGTTCACTATCTTTAACTAGGATCCTAGACAGATGGTCTGCTACAACATTTTTAGATCCCTTCTTATCTCGAATTTCAATATCAAATTCTTGTAACAGTAAGATCCATCTAATTAATCATGGTTTAGCATCTTTCTTTGAGAGCAGGTATCTCAAGGCTGAATGATCCGAGTAAATTATGATTTTTGATCCTAATAGATATGATCTAAACTTTTCTAGGGCAAACACAATGGCTAGCAACTCTTTTTCAGTGGTGGTATAATTCATTTGTGCTTCATTCAGAGTTCTACTAGCATAATAGATCACTACAGGACATTTGTTTACCCTTTGGCCTAGGACAGCTCCTATGGCAAAGTCTGAGGCATCGCACATAATTTCAAAAGGTAGTGACCAATTAGGAGGTTGTATGATTGGAGCTTTGGTCACAGCTTCTCTTAAGATTTCATAAGCTTTAAGATAATTTTCATCAAAGTTAAAAGAAACATCCTTAGCAAGCAGATTACACAAAGGACGAGAAATTTTAGAGAACTCTTTGATGAAGCGACGATAGAATCCTACATGACCAAGAAAAGATCGAATTTGTTTGACAGAAGTGGGAGGAGGAAGTTTAGAAATTAGTTCAACTTTAGCTTTATCTACCTCAATCCCTTTCTTAGATACTATATGTCCTAAAACGATCCCTTCTTGAACCATGAAGTGGCTCTTTTCCCAGCTTAACACTAGATTAGCCTCAATACATCATTTTAATATTTTCTTCAAATTGTTGAGGCAACTCTCAAAAGATTCTCCAAAGACTGAAAAGTCATCCATGAATATTTCTAAGAAATCTCCTATCATGTCTGAAAATATTGACATCATGCACCTTTGAAAAGTTGCAGGTGCATTACATAATCCGAATGGCATTCTACGGAAAGCAAAGGTTCCATAGGGACATGTAAAGGTGGTCTTTTCCTGATCTCCTGGGTAGATTGCTACCTGATTGTATCCTGAGTATCCATCTAAAAAGCAAAAGTATTGTTGGCCTGCTAGTCTTTCTAGGATTTGATCGATAAAGGGTAAGGGAAAGTGATCTTTTCGGGTGGTTGTATTGAGTTTTCTATAATCTATGCAGACACGCCACCCAGTGGAAAGTCGTGTTGGTACTAAGTTTTCCATGTTCAGTGCGGACAACCGTAAGTCCAGATTTTTTTGGAACAACTTGTGTAGGACTCACCCAGTGGCTGTCAGAGATAGGATAAATAATTCCAGCATCTAACCATTTAATTACCTCTTTCTTGACTACTTCTTGCATGTTAGGGTTAAGCCATCTTTGCATCTCTCGAGTTGGTTTGGCATTATCTTCTGTATAAATATGGTGCATGCATATTGACGGACTAATTCCTTTTAAATCGGCAACGGTCCACCCTATGGCCTCCTTATATGTTTTTAGAATATTTACCAATTGGTTTTCCTGTTCAGTAGTTAAGTTGGAAGCAATTATTACTGGTAGGGTTTTCTTTGATCCTAAAAATACATACTTAAGTGATTCAGGTAAAGGTTTTAGTTCAAGTTGTGGTGGGGCCTGAATTGAAGGACGTAATGGTTCAATTTTTCGCTCAGGGTAAGGGCTCAACTTTTCACTGACCAAGGTAATGAATGTGATGGTTGAGGTGAATTAAGCAGGGCATTTACTTCCTGGGTTTGAGTTTCTTCAGTGGGTTCATCATCTTGCAGTAAATCTAAGGAGGAATTAGATTCAACTATTTCATCTATCTGATTGATTACAAAGCAGTCTTCCTCCTCTTGGGTGTACTTTGGGGTATTAAAAATATTAATTCTTACTTTTTGATTCCCAAAAGAAATATCCATAGCTCCCATTTTACAATTGATATTGGCATTGGCAGTTGCTAAGAATGGACGTCCTAAAATTATGGGATTTTGGTTCAGCTCTTGGGATGGTTCCATGTCAAGTATGAGAAAGTCTACAGGAAAATAACATTTATCTACTCTAACTAGAACATCCTCAATCAAACCATGCGGTGTTTTTATAGATCTATCAGCTAATTGCAAAATGACTGATGTGGGTTTTAATTCTCCAATCCCAAATTTTTCATAAACCGAGGTTGGAAGTAGGTTTACACTAGCTCCTAAGTCTAGTAATGCTCGGTTAAAGGTTATACCTCCAATAACACATGAAATTAAGGGTGCACCAGGATCTTTCATCTTTTGAGGTATTGGATTTAACAGGACCGCACTTACATCCTCGGATAGCATAACTCTTTTGGTGGTTCGTGGCTCACGCTTTTGGGTGCAGAGTTCTTTAAGAAATTTAGCATAGGCTGGGACATGCTGAATTGCATCGAGGAGGGGTAAATTAATATGAACTTGTTTAAATAGTTCCATTAGCTCCTTGTTGCGTGTTTCTTGCTTTTTGCGAGAAGAGCCTGCTTCTAAGGCCGAAGGGAATGGGGCTTTGGGTTTATATGTCTCAGCTAATTCATCTGTTCTCTTCTTTTCTTTATCCATCTTATCAGTGTCAGTACCAGTCTTAAGCTCAAGGTTCTTCTATATGATTATCCTCTTCTTCAAATTTCTCATCTTGGCTAACATCAGTATTGGCCTCTATCACCTGGTCTTGATATGGGTCCTTAAGAATCCTACCACTTCTAAGTTCAGATATTGCTTTGGCATTTTCTAATTGGGGGTTCTTAGGTGGAATGTTAGATGGATGAGTAAATCCAGGTGGTTGATAGACATTGGATGGATTATTTTTAGGATTTGCAATTGGTTGGCTTGGTAATTGACCTGGTTCTCTCCTCATGCTAGACTCAGCTAATTTGTCCTATTTGAGCTTCTAGTCCTGGCGAATTGATTGTTGTTGGCTTAGAATTAATTGTTGAAGTTGATTGAATTTATCATCGGCTAGATTGGTCTGTTGATGAGGAGGTGGGTATGAGGGTTGATTATAATGTAGTGGTTGAGAAGACTGACTAGGCTTGACCCTTATTATAGGCATAGTTCTGGTACTTGGGGCCTATTTTGATAATTTTGAACTGGTGGGATTTGGGTCTGAGCCTGAGTTTGTTGTGGTTTCCAAGAGAAATTAGGATGGTTTCTCCAACCAGGATTATATGAATTTGAATATGGGTCATTAAGTGGTTTTGGAGTAACCTTGAGCAGCTTGGACTTGTTCTTGGATAAGAGGTGGTAATTGTGCAACCGTGGGACATTCACTTACATGATGTGTTGGGCTAGCACAAATAGAGCAAATCACTTGATAATTAGAAGCTGGTGTGTATTGTGCAGGGGATTGTTGACCTAAGTTTAGGAATTGATCTAATTTCTGTGCAATAAGGTCGACTTTATCTAATTTTTGTGCTATTATGTTCAAATCTGCCTTAGAATTGAAGTTCTGGAGTTTTGATCTCATAAATTCCTGCCCGTTTTTGTTGAGAAATTGATCTTTCATAAGAAGGATAATGAAGCATGGTTAATAGAGTTTTCACTTAAAGTTTCAAACAAGGTATAAGCTTCATCCTCACTTTTGCTCATGAATGCACCTCCACAGGATGCATCAACCATCTGCTTATATTGATCTCCTAAACCTTCATAGAAAGCTTGTACAATTTGCCACTTAGATAGACCATGGTGTGGGCATTTTCTAAGGAAGTTCCTTAAGTCTTTCCCATGATTCATGAATTTGTTCCCCTGGAAGCTGAGCAAATCCCGTGATGGCTCGCCTCATGGTATTGGTTCGTCCTATGGGATAAAATTTCTTAAGAAATTCATGTTGCATCTCTGCCCATGTTTGAATTGTTCTTCCTAATGTGCCAAGCCAGTACTTGGCTTTATCTTTTAATGAGAAAGGGAACAAGGTCAGTCTAAGGGCATCATCAGAAAAATTCTGAATTTTTACCGTAGAGCAGATTTCTAAGAATTCATCCAGATGTTTGTAAGGGTCTTCATTGGCATTCCCATAAAAAGATGGGAGCATCTGGATTGTGGTCGACTTGAATCTCATAGTGGCTAGCAGGGATATCAGGTATGTGGATGCAAGTCGATGGGTTGTAGGTGGAAGGAATAAAGTATTCCTTCATCTGCCTAGGTGGTTCTTCACGATTTCCAGCCATTTGATTATCTGGTCTTAAATGAATTAGTCTTTCAATTTCAGGATCTGGTTTAACTAGGTCAGGTAAAAGTGATCTTCTACCGTGCATGTACTAGTGCAATTTGATATATGGTTCAAGATTTTTTTTTTTAAATTTTAATTTTTTTTATTTTATTTATTTATTTATTTTTTTAAGAAAAGAAGAGAGAAAGAAAGAAGAGGGTTCTAAAAATCCTAAAGGAGTCTTAAATCTGGAGAAGATAGGGAGGAGTTAATTTGTGGTTTATGTTAGATATTATTTGGCAAACAAGTTAGGCAATCAATCCTGACTAAGAGGTTATCCTAGATCTAGACAGCTCCTAACTGCCAAGATCACCTTCAAGCCCTCCAAGTAGAGGATTAGCCAATCAACTGGCCAGGTAAGTGTAAAGGTCGGTGGGAGTCCCTCCGTTGCTTGCCTTAGACACCAATTGTGCTTGGCCAGGTAAGCGAACAGGAACCAATTAAGTAACCACCTTCTTTCGGGCCCAGTCGTCCCTGAACCACTTTCCTAGACACCAGTCAAATTGATTAACCCTAACTTGGTTCAACTCTTAGGATTTCTTGTCCTATTGAGCTCGAATATCCTTAAAGGGTTAATGTCTAATTGATTTTAAGAGTTAAGGTTTGGGTTAATGCAGGATGCTGGTTGGTTGTTTGTGGGCTAAGGAAGGGTGATCAAATCCCCACCTTATCTTGTTTAATGGGTTGTGCCCTTAATTTGGTTTAATATGAAATATGCAAAAGAAAAAAAAAATTCCAATCAAAGAGTTCTATGCAATTTAAACTAATGCATAATTAAATTATAAAAAGGCTTACCTTGACTCCAGCAATCACCAAAAATAAGAATAAAAACTAATATGATGGATGCTCTAAATAATTAGGGTTTCTAATCTTGTGATGAGATTTTTAATTAGGTTTAAGTAGGTAATATTTTTAATTAATTTAAAATAAAGCAAATATTAAAAATAAAGAAAGAGATTTAGGGTTTAGGAATGATCTCACCGAATAGGATTGAGAGTTTTGTTCGTGCCCTAATCTTCCTTGTTCCTTTTTTTTTTTTTTTTCTTTTCTACAAAATAAATAAAAAATAATGAGTAGGCAGTAAAAAAAAAATCAAAGAAATAAAGAAATTTTAATTTTTATGCCTCCCCGGCAACGGCGCCAAAAACTTGATAGGGACACGATGCTGTCGTTAAGACACCGTGTTTATCAATTTAAATCCGACTCTTTACTTTTTAAATTAACTAAAAATTATGAAGAAAGTGGTGAGTCGGGTCGAATCCACAGAGAGGCAATGATTTATTTCTAAAATCTTTGATTCTTTTTTTTTTTTAAGAAAAGAAAGAAAGGATTTTTTTTAAAAATTAAAGTCAAAAAATAGATCTATAAATAAAAATAGAATTTAAATTATGCAAAAATAAATTTGATACTAAGATCTACTATTTAGATCTTAGCAACTACTTATAGTAAAATTAAAAAGCAATAAAGAACAAATAATTTAAAGAGCTAGAATTGAAAAGAATAATGAAACTTTCTTTATTAAATTTAAAACTAAGATGCAGAATTTAAATACAAGAAATTAAAGAAAATTCAGAATTTTAATACAAGAAATTAAAGGAAAAAGACTAGATGGAGATCGCAGATCAGGCGTAGGCATGAAGATGGCGTAGAAGACCGGCTCTTCTTCTCAGCACCGCAGCTTTGAAGCAACCTTTAATCCCAGAGCTTGACTTCCACCCTATACCTTAGCTTCCCTTCCAACCCTCCTCCCTTTCTTAGAGGCTTAGGATCCTTTTTATAGAGCTAGAAGAGGTAGATATTTATTTCTAAAAGGCAATATGGGACTAATTGCCTTTGTAATCATAAAAATCTGAATAAAATTTGAATAAAAATAACTCTGTTATGACTCTGGTAAATCTTGGTAAAATCTGGCTATTCGATAGGAATCCAACGGTTCAAAAATCATCAAAATCGGATGCCTATCAGCCCAGATCAGGTCGGATTAAATTCTGGCCGTCCGATCGCGCTTGATCGAGGAAATCTGGCCGCAAATCGCGCTTCGGGAGTCCTGATCACCGTCGGGAGCATTCTGGACCGTCGGATCGAAGCTGGAATCAGGCGCTGCCATCCGATGGTGATCCGAGTGAAATTGGCAACCGAAAAAAATGCTGACCGTCCGATCTTAACCGCAATCAACCGCAGCCGTCCGATCGCGCAATCACTGTTCCCATGGACCGCGTAGACCGGCCGCACCGCACACCGCAACCAATCAATGCTTCTGTCGCTGAGTGAAATGACCAGATTGCCCTGTGAGCCGCGATAAATTTCTGTAGACCCTTTAAGGGTCTAGGTCCACCACGTGGCAGGCTCTGATTCGCCGGATTTTGCTGAGCTGGCGGTCCACGCCTGGATCGTAGACCGACTGATGGCTTCAACGGCTGAGTCGGCTTTGATGGCTTGGCTTGGCTTGGTGGCTCGGCTTGGCTTGGTGGCTCGGCTTGCGGAGCCGGCTGAGCCATTTTCTTTTTTATTTAATTTTTATTTATTTTATATTTTTAAAAATTCATATCTTTTCCATTTTAGCTCTGTTTTACTTGAAATTTATTTTGTTGTGATCAAAAAAATGAGCTCTTTCTATTGATAATAAAATTTTATTTTTTAATTTTTATTTATTTTTTATTATTTTTTAATTAATTTTTTAATTAATAAAAATATGAATTTTTCAAAAATTATATATAAATTGATTGATAATTCATAAAAATTATATAAATTAATTAATAAATTAATACTTTTATTGGTGAATTTATGATGCTTATCACACTCTCTCACCTACGGGTTTGTGGTTGTCCAGCCTATGTCAAATGTTTACATATTGATAAGCTTGGACCCTGATTTGATAATTGTATGTTTATAGGGTATCCTAAAAGGTGTTCATTAGTCTTCAGACATTTTTTTTAGAAAAAGAGTTTCTTGGTGAAGGAATTGTTGCCTCTAAGATTGAACCTGATGAAGTTCAACATGTAGAAAGACCGACACTTGTAGCTGAACTTGAGTTGGATTCAATTAGATCAGATTTGGAGCCTAGTGTACCTGCACCATTAAGATGATTTGTTAGAATACCACATCATGATTTCTTGATCCGAGATGGTGATCTCATTAAACTTGATGAGGACGATGAGGATCTGATCACTTATATGGATGTTATGCAGAGATCCAATTTTGAAAAATGGCTTAAGGCCATGAAATCTAAAATAAAGTCCATGAAGGTTAACTATTTGTGGACATTGGTTGACCCACCCAAAGGAATTAAATTCATTGGATGTATGATAAGTATCATAAATTCACCAATAAAAGTATTAATTTATCAATTAATTTATATTAATTTTTAAAAATTAATGATCAATTTATATTTAATTTTTAAGAAATTCATATTTTTATTAATTAAAAATATTAATTAAAAAATAATAAAAATTAAAAAAATAAAATTTTAGAATCAATAGAAAGAGCTTATTTTTTTGATCATGATGAAATATGTTTGAAGCAAAATGGAGCTAAAACGAAGAAGATATGAATTTCTAAAGAAATAAAATAAATAAATAAAAGTAAAATAGAAAGAAAATGGCTCAGTTGGCTCCCCAAGCCATCAAGCCAAGCCAAGCCATCAAAGCTAACTCAGCCATTGAAGCCATCAGCCAGTCCACGATCTAGGCGTGGACTGCTAGCTCAATAGAAATCGACGAATCATGGTGCGACACGTGGCAGACCTAGATCCTTAAAGGGTTCACAGTAAATTTATCGCAACTCTACAGGGCAAAAAGGTAATTTTGCACTCACAACAAAGAGCACTGATTGGCTATGGTGTGCGGTGCAGGTCGGTCCATGCAGGTCCATGGGAATAGTAAATTGTGCCATCGGATGGTTGCGGTAGCTTGCGGTCAAGATCGAACGGCTCAAGGTTATTTTCCAATTTGATTTAGCTTCAAACTTCATGCAGATCACCATCCAATGAGATGATCCAGAACACTCCTAATGATGATCAGGACTCCCGACGCATGATTTACGGCCAAATTTTCTCCATCGATGCGCGATCGGATGGCAAAATTTAATCCGACCTGATCTGGGCTGATACACATCCAATTTTGATGATTTTTGATCCGTTGGATTCCTATTAATGGCTAGATTTTATCTAGAGTTAGTAGAAATTCATATCAGAAACTCTTTTTAATTCCAATTTTTACTTCAATTTTCTTCATATTTTGAATGATTACAAAGAGCCCCTTAGTCCCACATTGCCTAGAAGAAAACTCTCCAGCCCCCTAGCTCTATAAAAAGGACCCCAGGCCTCCAGAAATTAATAGATCTGGTGAGAGGGAAGCCAAGCTCAGGGTTGAAGGTTGCTTCAAAGCTACAGTACTAAGAAGAAGAGCCAGTCTTCTATGCCATCTCCATGCCTACGCTGATCTGCGATCTCCTTCTAGTTTTCTTTTCTCTTTTCTTTTCTTTAATTTCTTGTATTTAAATTCTATATTTGAGTTTTAATTTTAATAAAGAAAGCTTTATTGCTCTTTTCAATTCTAGCTCTTTAAATTAATTATTCTTTATTGCTCTTTAATTGCAAGTAGCCTGCTAAGATCTAAATAATAGATCTTAGTTCTAAGCTTATTTTTGCACAATTTAAATTCTGCTTTTATTTATAAATCTATTTTTCCACTTTAATTTTCTTTTCAAAAATCCTTCTTTTCTTTTTTTTATAAGAAAAAAATTAAAGATTTTAGAATTAAATCATTGCCTCTCTATGGATTCGACCCGACTCACTACTCTCTTCATAACTTTTAATTTAAAAAAGTCAGATTTAAACTGATGAATACGGTGTTTTCATGATAACATCGCATTCCTATCAAGTTTTTGGTGCCATTGTCGGAGAGGCATAAAAATTAAAATTTTCATCATTTCTTTGAATTTTTTTTATTGCCTACTAATTATTTTTCTTATTTATTTTGTAGAAAAAAAGAGAGAAAAGAACAAAGAAGATTAGGGCACGAACAAAACTTTCAATCCTATTTGGTGAGATCATTCCTAAACCCTAAATCTCTTTCCTTATTTTTAATATTTACTTTATTTTTAAATTAATTAAAAATTACCTACTTAAACCTAATTAAAAATCTCATCACAAGATTAGAAACCCTAATTATTTAGAGCATCCATCATATCAATTTTAATTTTTTTTTTTGGTGATTGCTGGAGGCAAGGTAAGCCTTTCAGAATTCAATTAGTTGCATGCATCTAGTTTAAATTGCATAGAACCTCTTGCTTGAAAATCTGAATATGCATATCATATTGAATCAATTTAAGGGCACAACCCATTAAACAAGATAAGGTGGAGATTTAATCACCCTTCCTTAGCCCACAAACAACCAACCCTCATATTGCATTAACCCAAACCTTAACTCTTAAAATCAATTAGACATCGACCCTTAAGGATATTCGAGCTCAATAGGACAAGAAAACCTTAGAGTTGAAATGGGTTAGGATTAATCAATTTAATTGGTGTCTAGAAAAGTGGTTCAGGGATGACTAGGCCCGAAGGAAGGTGGTTACTTAATTGGTTCTGTTCGCTTACCTGGCCAAGCACAATTGGTGTCTAAGGCAAGCAACGGGGGGACTCCCACCGACCTTACACTTACCTGGCCAGTTGATTGGCTGATCCTACACTTGGAGTGCTCGAAGGCTGACTTGGAATAGTTAGGAGCTGTCTAGGTCTAGGCTGATCTTAGGTTAAGACTAATTTGTTTGAAACTTGTTTGAAAATAAAAATTTTTACTTTAGGTATTTTCAATCTCTATTGCCCTGACATAAGGTTGCCCTGGCATAACGGGAAGTTATGTTGCATGGTTGTCCTAGGGTATGAAAAGGGTGAATTAACTTAGAAACTTTTAAAAAAAAGAGAGTTTTAAAAAAATATATAAAATAAAAAAAAGATTGAGGACATTGAGAATATAGTGAATTCTCCAACACCATGTGGAGAAGGATTTCAGGTCGACTAGTCAAAATGGATTTAGTTCCTATTTCAGATCCTACAACCTCAACATCTACAATGGATTTAGCAAATCAGCCTCAGCCTCAAACCCTTAAGGACTTATGTTATCCAGTTGGTTCCATCCAACCCTCTTGTATCAGGTTGCCCCAACCCATAGCAAACAACTTTGAAATTAAACCTCAAATCATTAACATGCTTCCAAAATTCATGAGAATAGAGGATGCATATATATTCATTAGGGAAATTTGAAGAGGTTTGTGCAATCCATGAAAACTACAACAATTATCAGAGGACGAAATCAAACTGAAGATTAATCAATTTTGCCCTTAAGGATAATGCCAAAAAGTGGCTTTATAGTCTTCCAAATCAATCTATCACGACCTGGGAGGGCTTTGTGAGAATATTTTTAAAAAAATATTTTTCTCATCACAAAATAGCTAGAATTAGAAATGAAATAAACCAATTCTATCAACTAGCTAGTGAATCATTTTGGAAATACTTCGATCGATTCAAGAACCTCTTGACCTCAATGCCCACACCATGGAATAGAAACTTGGAGGCTATGCCAAATAATTTATGAAGGGTTAGATTCAAATTTTCCGAATAATGCTAGAATCCATGTGCCAGGGATAATTTATGTACAAAGAACCAAATGAAGCCTGGCAATTTTTAGAAGACCTAGTCCGAAAAAAGTTTACAATGGGAAAACAACTAGGGAACCAGAAAAAATCTACACCTTCAAGAGGTGGAATATACCAAATTCAAACCTCCCTAGCTGTAGAAGCCAAAATTGCAACTTTGACACGTAGGCTAGAGGCCTTAGAACTTCAGAGACCAGCCAGTGTGAACCAAGTATCTGCACCCATGTGCAATAGATGTAATGCACCAGACCATGTCCTTGAGGAATGTCCCCTCATTGTGAACCAATCAGATAATGGATGTGCACAAGTGAATGCCACATATCAGAGACCATTGAACAATCCCTATGCACCCACCTATAACCCAGGTTGGAGGAATCATCCAAATTTTTCATGGTCACAAAATCCAAATGTAGGCGGTCCAAGTTTCAATCAGCAGAACCCAAGGCCTAATCCTGTGATAAACACCCTGCCACCACCAGGCTTTAATATTAATGAAAAGAAATTTTTTCTTTAGAGAAAAGCCTAGAAGCCCTAGCCAAATCTAATACTGACACCAATACCACCTTAAGCAATTTCATGCAAACCATGGGCCAAATTCTGAATTCAAATTCTCAGGCCATAGCCCGCTTAGAAATGCAAGTGAGTCAGCTAGCATCTACCATAAGTGAACGTGAACGAGGTAGGCTACCTAGCCAACCTGAGCCCAACCCAAGAAATCAAAATGGTAGACCATCCCAAGGAAACCAGGTTAATCAAGTTAATGCTATTCATTCCTTGAGATCAGAAAAATAAGTGGATAATAAGGTAAATACACCTGACACTAGAGAAGACTCGAGTGCTGAGTCTTTTGAGCCACCTAATGAACAATCTACCTTACAAACTCAAGCTCCTGAAATTGATAGTGCACCAAACTAGATGACCACAATCTCTAGAGCTCCTTTCTCGAATCGATTAAGGTCTAATAAACAATCAAAACATTTAGACAAAATGTTAGAGATATTTAAGCAAGTTCAAGTAAACATTCCTCTACTAGACATGATCCAACAAGTTTCGACTTATGCCAAATTCTTAAAAGATCTTTGCACCAAGAAAAAGATGACTAACGTACCAAAGAGAGCTTTCTTAGCAGCAGGTGTGAGTTCATATTTGTTAAGTCATATGCCTATAAAGTACAAGGACCCAGGTTCTCCAATAATTTCATGTGTCATAGGAGAAACCCACATTGAGAAGGCGTTACTTGATTTAGGGGCTAGTGTAAATATTTTGCCCTATTCAGTTTATAAGCAATTAGGATTGGAAAAGCTTCAGCCAACAGGGATCACATTACAATTAGCAGACCGATCTTTTAGAATCCCCAAGGGAATGGTAGAAGATGTTTTGATTAAGGTTGGAAGTTTTATCTTTCCAGTCGATTTTGTCATTTTGGAGACTGAGCCAATATCAAATCCTAAGGATCAAATCCCAGTGATTTTAGGAAGACCATTCCTAGCTACTGCTAATGCTGAAATCAATTATCGGAATGGACTTATGAAACTATCTTTTGGAAACATGACTATCGAGCTGAATATTTTCAATTTGGAAATAGAAATCTGCTAAGCATGCTAATGTAAGTATAGTCCAACATGAAATTTATGAATCCATAGACATTAGCGATGAGGAAGTCGATCTTGAATCTAGTATCTGGCCAACCCATGAATGTCAGAACCTAAATAAAATACTTGGAGATAATAAAAATGGCCAGAGATGGGAGCCTCCCACTGAACCACCCATAGAAATGACTAAACCATCACCTGAGTCATCAAAAGAAGAGGCACCCAAAGTAGAGTTGAAACCTCTCCCTGAGCACCTCAAGTATGTATATTTAGGTTCAGAGAAAAATCTTGCCTGTAATTATTGCATCAGACCTAAATCCTAACCAAGAAGAGGAAAATTATTAACAGTCTTAAGAGAAAATCGAGAAGCAATAGGCTGGACCATGGCAGACATTAAAGGAATAAGCCCTTCCATAGTTCAACATAGGATACACCTAGAGGAAGAGGCTAAACCAACTCGAGATGCCCAAAGAAGACTGAACCCAGCCATGAAGGATGTAGTCAAAAAGGAAATTCTGAAGTTGTTGGATAATGGAATTATTTACCCCATTTCTGATAGTTCGTGGGTAAGTCCCTGTACAAGTGGTACCAAAGAAATCTAGGGTAATAGTAGTCCAGAATGATGCTAATGAACTTATCCCAACTAGGACCCAAACGGGGTGGAGGGTCTGTATAGATTATAGAAAATTGAATGCAGCTACAAAAAAAGATCACTTTTCCTTTGCCATTTATTGATCAAATGTTGGAAAAATTAGCTGGACAAGAATTTTACTATTTTCTAGATGGATACTCTGGTTATAATCAGATCCCCATAGCCCCTTGAAGATCAGGAAAAAGACCACATTCACCTGCCCATTCGGAACCTTTGCTTATAGGCGTATGCCCTTTGGACTATGTAATGCTCCAGCAACCTTCCAAAGATGTATGATCAGCATATTTTTCGATATGATTGAATGATTTCTAGAAAATTTTTATGGATGACTTTTCTGTCTTTGGACCTAGCTTCTCTGAATGCTTAAACCATCTAAGACTTGTTCTAGGAAGATGTAAGAAGAAGCATTTGGTTCTTAATTGGAAAAAATGTCAATTCATGGTCAGAGAAGGTATAGTCCTTGGCCATGTAATTTCAAAGAAAGGAATAGAAGTTGACAAGGCCAAAGTTGACCTGATTGCAAGTCTTCCACCACCCAAGACTGTTAAAGAAATTCGTTCATTCTTAGGACATGCTGGATTTTATAGAAGGTTCATACCCGATTTTAGCAAAGTGGCTCGCCCTTTGACGAACTTGTTAGCAAAAGAAGCAAAATTTGAGTTTACTTCTAAGTGCCTTGAGTCTTTTGAATTCTTTAAAAAGGCACTCATTTCAGCCCCATCATTCATCCACCTATCTGGACCGAACCTTTTGAGCTCATGTGCGATGCATCTGATCATGCTGTAGGTGCAGTCTTAGGTCAAAAAATCAACAAGCTGTCCGAGGGTTATTTATTATGCAAGCAAAATATTAAATGATGCGCAGCTTAATTACACCACCACGGAGAAGGAATTCTTAGCTATTATCTTTGCCCTAGAAAAATTCAGGTCCTATTTGGTTGGATCTCATGTTATTGTCTATACTGATCACTCAGCCATTAGACATCTCCTAGCAAAGAAAGATGCTAAGGCACGTTTAATCCGATGGATCTTGCTCCTTCAAGAATTTGACCTAAAAATTAAAGACAAGAAAGGGACAGAGAATGCAGTTGCTGATCACTTATCTCGAATCATAGTTGCGCCATCTAACGAACCACCTGTCAATGAGTATTTTTCAGATGAACAACTCATGTCAGTGTCCACTGAACCTTGGTATGCAGATATTGTGAATTATTTAGCCATTGGTAAAGTGCCTTCTCATTGGACTAGTCAGGATAAACACAAATTCTTTTTCCAAGTAAAGTATTTCATTTGGGATGATCCATATCTATTTAAACAGTGTCCTGATCAGATCATTAGGAGGTGTGTCCCTGATAATGAGGTTAAAAGTATTCTATCATTTTGTCATGACCAAGCATGTGGTGGTCATTTCGCATCCAAGAAGACTGCTGCCAAAGTACTTCAATGTGGATTTTATTGGCCTAATTTATTTAAGGATGCACATGTGTACTGTAAAAGTTGTGATCGATGCCAACAAATGGGTCGGATTACAAAGAAAGATATGATGCCACTTAATCCAATCTTGGTAGTTGAAATTTTTGATGTCTGGGGAATTGATTTTATGGGACCATTTTCGAATTCCTTCAAAATGAGTATATCTTAGTGGCTGTTGATTATGTTTTCCAAGTGGGTAGAAGCTATTCCATGTAAATCCAATGATAGCAAAGTGGTCATTAAATTTCTTAAGGAAAAATATTCTCTCTCGCTTTGGTACTCCTAGAGCAATCATTAGTGATCAGGGAACACATTTTTGCAATCGACCCTTTACCGCATTAATGAAGAAATATAATGTTACCCACAAATTAGCCACACCATATCATCCTCAGACTAGTGGGCAAGTTGAAGTATCAAATAGACAAATCAAACAAATCTTGGAGAAAACTGTTAATGCCAATAGGAAGGATTGGTCTGTGAAATTAGTTGATGCACTTTGGGCCTACCGTACTGCCTACAAGACCAACCTAGGAATGTCTCCCTATAGGATTGTGTTTGGAAAACCATGTCACTTGCCTGTTGAGTTAGAACATAAAGCCATGTGGGCAATAAAAAAATTAAATATGGACCTAGACGTAGCCGAAAACCATAGGAAGCTTCAGATCAATGAATTAGAAGAACTGAGAAATGAAGCTTACGAGAATGCCAAGGTATACAAGGAACGGATGAAAGTATTTCATGATCAAGCAATTCATAGAAAATCTTTCAATCCTGGACAAAAAGTTCTTTTGTATAATTCAAGGTTACATCTTTTTCCTGGAAAGCTTAGGTCTAGATGGACAGGACCTTTCTTTGTTAAAAAAGTTTTTCCATACGGGGCTGTAGAAATTGAAAACCCAAGCAATGGTGTTGTTTCTAAAGTTAATGGTCAATGATTGAAACCATTCTTGGAATTACCCATAGAATCTATGGAGGAAGCCATGGTTCTTTATGAACCAACATATCTCGGTTAGTCTGTTATCACTATTTAGTCTGGCTGAAGACTTTAAACTTAGCGCTTGTTGGGAGGCAACCCAATATTCCTTGAATCTAATTTATTTTTTTAGTTTATTTTCTTTTTAGGCTAAGCTGGAGAAGGATCAAAAGCTTCAAGACCCATGCTAAATGAATAAACATAATTTACACCCTTTTATTTGCT
>QRFJ01001417.1:91560-241541 GCA_006176705.1 Cocos nucifera
CACAAGAGAGAGATTTCAGCCAAAACAGGATATATTATAATTTCAATACCGATCCTTTAGAATCCCAAGGGAATGGTAGAAGATGTTTTGATTAAGGTTGAAGTTTTATCTTTCCAGTTGTTTGTCATTTTGAGACTGAGTATATCAAATCCTAAGGGTCAATCCTAGTGATTTTAGGAAGACCATTCCTAGCTACTACTAATGCTAAAATCAATTATCGGAATGGACTTATGAACTATCTTTTGGAACATGACTATCGAGCTGAATATTTTCAATTTGGAAAAGGAATCTGCTAAGCATGCTAATGTAAGTATAGTCCAACATGAAATTTATGAATCCATAGACATTAGCGATGAGGAAGTCAATCTTGAATCTAGTATCTGGCCAACCCATGAATGTCACAACCTAAATAAAATACTTGGAGATAATAAAAATGGCCAAAGATGGGAGCATCCCACTGAACCACCCATAGAAATGACTAAACATCACCTAAGTCATCAAAAGAAGAGGCACCCAAAGTAGAGTTGAATCTCTCCCTGAACTCAAGTATGTATATTTAGGTTAGAGAAACCTTGCTATAATTATTGCATCAAACTAAATCCTACTCAAGAAGAGGAATTATTAATAGTCTTAAGAGAAAATCGAAAAGCAATAGGCTGGACATGGCAGACATTAAAGGAATAAGCCTTCCATAGTTCAACATAGGATACACCTAGAGGAAAGGCTAAACCAACTCGAGATGCCAAAGAAGACTGAACCAGCCATGAGGATGTAGTCAAAAAGGAAATTCTGAAGTTGTTGGATAATGAATTATTTACCCTAATCTGATAGTTCATGGGTAAGCCCTGTACAAGTGGTACCAAAAGAAATTAGGTAATAGTAGATCAGAATGATGCTAATGAACTTATCCTAACTAGGACCCAAACGGGGTGGAGGGTCTGTATAGATTATAGAAAATTGAATGCAGCTACAAAAAGATCACTTTCTTTGCATTTTATTGATCAAATGTTGGAAAATTAGCTAACAAGAATTTTACTATTTTCTAGATGGATACTCTGGTTAATCAGATCCCCATAGCCTTTGAAGATTAGAAAAAGACCACATTCACCTATCCATTTGAAACCTTTGCTTATAGGCATATGCCCTTTGGACTATGTAATGCTCCAGCAACCTTCCAAAAATGTATGACCAGCATATTTTTCGATATGATTGAATGATTTCTAAAAATTTTTATGGATGACTTTTCTGTCTTTGGACTAGCTTCTCTGAATGCTTAAACCATCTAAGACTTGTTCTAGGAAGATGTAAGAAAAAGCATTTGGTTCTTAATTGGAAAAAATATCAATTCATGGTCAGAGAAGGTATAGTCCTTGGCCATGTAATTTCAAAGAAAGGAAGAGAAGTTGACAAGGCTAAAGTTGACCTGATTGCAAGTCTTCCACCACCAAGACTGTTAAAGAAATTCATTCATTCTAGGACATGTTGGATTTTATAGAAGGTTCATACCCAGATTTTAGCAAAGTGGCTCACCCTTTGACAAACTTGTTAGCAAAAGAAGCAAAATTTGAGTTTACTTTAAGTGCTTGAGTCTTTTGAATTCCTTAAAAAGGCACTCATTTCAGTCCCTCATCACCACCACCTATCTGGACCAATCTTTTGAGCTCATGTGTGATGCATCTGATCATGCTGTAGGTGCAGTCTTAGGTCAAAAAATCAACAAGCTGTCGAGGGTTATTTATTATGCAAGCAAAACATTAAATGATGCACAGCTTAATTACACCACCACGGAGAAGAAATTCTTAGCTATTATCTTTGCCCTAGAAAAATTTAGGTCCTATTTGGTTGGATCTCATGTTATTGTCTATACTGATCACTCAGTCATTAGACATCTCCTAGCAAAGAAAGATGCTAAGGCATGATTAATCCGATGGATCTTGCTCCTTCAAGAATTTGACCTTAAAATTAAAGACAAGAAAGGGACAGAGAATGCAGTTGCTGATCACTTGTCCTAAATCATAGTTCCGCTATCTAACGAACCACTTGTCAATGAGTATTTTCCAGATGAACAACTCATGTCAGTATCCATTGAACCTTGGTATGCAGATATTATGAATGATTTAGCCATTGGTAAAGTGCCTTCTCATTAGACTAGTTAGGATAAACACAAATTCTTTTCCCAAGTAAAGTATTTCATTTGGGATGATCCATATCTATTTAAACAATATCTTGATCAGATCATTAGGAGGTGTGTCCCTGATAATGAGGTTAAAAGTATTCTATCATTTTATCATGACCATGTTAGATATATGTGCCCTAGAAGCCAGAATTGGCTGACACTTGTAATACACTTCTAGGGGCAAAATTATAATTTTGACTATAATTAATGAAATGGGTTATTTTCTATCACACTTGTGTATTTAGTGTCTGTGATACATCCTTTGAGTTAATGGTAATGATAATTCATATTTTCAAGAGTTGAAAATTTAAGACATGAATAATCATTATTAACTCATAAACAGCTTCCGACCATAGGATCATCACGAGGATGGTGATTGATCCGGAAGGTTAGTGTACGATCGCTTCTCTTTAGTAGATGAGTCTTGAGTCTACGGTGTGGAGACACCAGAGCGAGAGTACAGGTACTCGTTAGAGAACGATGGGCACTGAGCGTGACCATCGAGTAGTCATCAGGGGTCTACCTTCTCGTCAATGACTGACTCGATGCTGAGTGTGTGTCTGGTTCTTTGACCTGAGATGCATCGGCAGTTCACCTTGGGGTGGTATAGTTTGACTACACCATTACTCGATCTCCTAGCCATGGAACCTGAGGTGTATGTTGGCTGTGCATGTTCATTGTAGGAACTGGATTGCATCAAGATGGGATCTATCTACCTCGGTGGTAGAGGAGCAGCCCTATGATGATCATGAGAATCAAGTCCAGAAATCCATGGCCATGGTAGAGTGAAATAATAGAAAGAGTTTTCTATTTTAGATTTTCACATTGGACTCGAATCGAATGATTACATTCATATGACAGAGACTAGGGTTTGACAGAGTTCACCTTAACCATAATTCTGATCGGGGTCAAGATAGAAGAACTGAATCACACAGGTAGCTGCACAAGAGGTTCGCATTCAGCTCTGATGGGTTTGCCACCATATACTGCTAGGTGTCACTGGTGGTTTTGGGAAGCAATTAGAATGATTTAGATGATCGATCATTCTAGCTGTTCGAATCAGAAGAGTTACTGATCATCGAAAGGAGTTTCGATGATGTCTATGATAGAGATCATGACATATCCCATTACCATAAGAACTGAACTTAACTGGGTCCACAAAAACAAGGGTTGAATCTGGTGATCATCAATTGAACTGATCTAGTTCAATTGATCTGAATGAGATTCAATTAGATTAAGGAAATCGTGCTAGCACTCGATTGAACCTAACGTTCTTCTTTTACTATCATAAATAAGTTGTCCTGACTGAGAGCAAAAGGAGTTTGTGCTCAATCAGAGGCCTTCATATGGTCTGACTGGAGGTTGTCCAAGTCGAATAGGTTGTCTTATTTGTAAGACTTACCTGCTTTTGGTCACCTGGCATTATCTTGTTTTTGACTTTGGTCAAAAGTCTACCTTTGACTGGTCAAACGTTGACCATTGACCTTTGACTTTTGACCACATGTCATGCATCTATTGAGAGTGGTGGGGGCTTGTCCCCTGCCAGAACCTGGCAAGGAGAAGGGCACGCCAAGGGTGGCGTGAGCCCAAGTAGGAGGCGCTAGGAGTCTTGTTGGACAAGGACTCCACCTCCTTTAGGATTCCAATTAGAGTTCTACTAGGAATCAGTTTGACTGGTCTTAGGCACCTCTAAGGAGGAATCCAGGGGTCCTCTTTTCAACAATTAGATTTAGATCTGATTTCACAAAGGGTTGTGATTGGTTGGAGGAAAGAGGAGTTGGATCATAGAGGTCATAAATAAGACCCTGCGCCCAACCCTTATCCTAAGTGAATTCAATAGAGATTTCCCACGCCCAAGGCTGCTCTCCCCTCACTTCTCCAGCATAGTCTCTTCTCCCTTGCTCTCACCGTCCAAAAGTGTTTTGGGACTTAGTTTGGTGCGACTTCAGATCAAGAAGAGCGATCAAAAGCAAGAAGGCTGCTGCTGCTGCAAAAGGACGACTGCAGATCTTCAAAAGAGTTTTGAAGATCCTCCAGATCAGATCCAGATCTGATTTTTGGAGGTGTGATAGAGAAGAAGAGGATCTCCAGATCCAACCCGAGTGGATACCGGTAGAGGCCAGGCGCTTGCGTGGCTAAGATCCAGAACCTTCCGCTGCAATCAGGATCATCTACAGGGTAATAGGATTACCCAAATCAGGTAAATTAAATTTGATTTAATTTATCTTATTTTATTTTATTTATTAAAATAATAAGAATCAGATCTAAAATATATCAAGATCTGATTGAGATCAAGAGAAAATTTTTGAAATATATCTCTTGATCTAATCAGATCTGAACGAACCTGGACCGGGAAATCAGGATTTCCCTTCAACTGGTATCAGAGCCATGGTTCTAAAATTGTTTAGATCTGATTTTAATTTTATTTTAATTAAAAATAATGTGATTTCAGATGTCACATGAGATGTGATCAGATCTGAAATCAGAAAAATTAAAATTAAATGATTTGGATCTAAGAACATGAAGATATGCATGACTAGTTCTAGAATAGAATAGTTCTATAGAATAGTTTTGCATGTCTTTGATTTAATCTGATTAAATCATATTTTAGATCTTCTTATTTACTATTTTCTGATATTATAAGTGTTATAATAACATCTGATAAATAGCAAATAAAAATTATTTAATTTTAAATATCATATGAGATATGATAGATGCATGACTAGACTAGTTGTAGAATAGTTCTACATAATTGTCTAGATTAGAATTTATTTTGATTAGATCAATTTAAATCTAATTTTTTAGATTATTATGAGATAATTTAGATCTGAAAACATGCATGATTTGATACATGAGATGTATGCAAAATATGCCTTGATTAGATCTAAATTTGTATATGAGATATATGATATAGATCTATAACTGTTTTGTAGTATTTACATGTTCCTGATTAAGGCGTTCCTCTTGGCCGTCCGGTCATAAGAACGAAGAAGGGTTTAAAGGCCCTCTCTTCCCATTCGATGGGGTGTTCTTATGACGTGTAGGGGTGCTGCGTGTTCGTCCTTAATCAGAAACCCAAAACTTACTTTCTGCAAAACCCTAGATCCTGAAACCCTAGGATTTATTGTGCATATTTTGTTTATGAACCCAACTTAATTAAGAATTAAGTTTATGGAATATTAATTAGGTCTAAAATTGAGAATTTCAGATCTAAGACATATTCATAATACTGGGTTCGGGCTTGGGTAGCTCAATTAGGTCTAAGCGGTTGATCAAACCGAATCAAGAGTTGGTTAGATGGGATCAACAATGCTTAAATTGACCAGCCTAATAGGATTAAGTCTGGGTCAAGATCGAGTCACGATCAAGCAAGACCTAATTAGGCTCAGAGGTTAGAGTCTGGATTGTAGGCTAACCCAATTGGTTCTGACTCAACAATTTGGTGTCTAAGGTAAGTTTGGCACAGACGACCGACTGGTTTTTAATTGGAAGCTACTCGACCTGAATGCGTTCTTGTGCGAGTTAACGGCATATTCCTTCCACCGGTCTCACTTACCTGGCCATATCTGTTGACACAGTTCTGATCTGAGGTGGTCAATAATCCGAGCTGACCCATGCCACTAGGTTAGTCATAATTGTTATGACTAAGCCAAGTCTAGTTTAATGAGACCTGAATCAATTCTCCCTAAGAAAAGATTAAGTCCGAGGTCTTCCACCATTGTAGACGTGCGGGCCCTTCCCGGGGTTGATTGTTCTCGGCTGGATACAGTGGCTCAGTTGCACCGGGAAGACGCAACCATGTCTATTAGGCATTGGATGCTATGGGCTGGAGGATGAGTTGGGCTCAATATTTCGGATACGGTGAGAGACCCAATTAGGAACCCAGTCTATGCAAATGGTGGGTCTGACTTAACTAAGGAGTGGATCAATATTCCGGATACGGTGAGATTCATGAATTAGAGACCAAGTTTGGGTGCACCATGATTAGAGAATCATTGAACAAGAGTTGTTCACTCATTGGCTAACCCATCACCAATAACTGTTAGGTGAGGTGATGAGTCAGTTGGTGAGACCGCACCACCCACTAGAAATCATCAATCGTGGAGATTTTCGCATCTCTACAGAGGGAGTGTAGGGATCCGAGAAAATAGTGGGAGCTAATTTGTTTAAAAATAAAATCCCTAAACAAATTGGTCAAGTCAAAATTACAGTATCTAACTAGAATCTTTGACTCTCTACAGGAAAATGTCTGCGTCCAACCCACTGGCACGTATCCTAGACACACATAGACTGACTGGACCCAATTATAAAGATTGGCTCAGGAACTACAAAATTGTTTTGGGTTCAGAGAAGTTAACACATGTTTTGGACCAGGACCCTCCCACCTTACCAGCTCGTCCATCCACTGAACAGAGAGCGTCTCTGGAAAAATGGATTGACGAAGACAATAAGGCCAGATACTACATGTTGGGCTCGATGTCTGATGAGCTCCAGCGCCAACATGAAGATATCGGGACTGCTCGCCAAATGTTGGCTCACCTGCAGGAGATGTTTGGTGAACAGAGTCGCGCAGCCAAATATCAAGTCACGAAATGACTTTTTAAGGCTAAGATGCGTGATGGGCAGTCAGTCCAAGATCACTGTCTGACAATGATCAAGGACATGGAAGAGCTTGAGAAGCTCGGTGTGAAGTTGGACTTGGATCTGCAGAACGATATTATTCTGCAATCCTTGACTGATGCATATGGGCAATTCATCATGAATTACCACATGCATAAACTTCAAAATTCCTTGGCCGAGTTGATGAATATGCTGGTTACCGCTGAGCTTTCTATGAAAGGTTCTAAAGGCTCAGTTCTTGCTATGGAACGGACTTCTTCCAAAAGAAAGTCTTATGGAAAGAAAAAGAAGTCTGTGAAAAAGCAAAAGGTAGAAGGATCAAAGAAGAAGAAGGCAGAACCGAAGAAGAAGGTCGATGGCAAAGGAAAGTGTTTCCATTGCAACAGCGACGGCCATTGGAAGCGGAACTGCCCTACTTACCTGGCCACCCTGAAGAACAAGAAGGAAGGTCCTTCTGGAGGTATGCTCGTTATTGAGTCTAACCTTACGGTTTCTTCTGCATCCAGTTGGGTGCTTGACTCTGGTTCTAGTGCTCATCTGTGCACTTCTATGCAGGGTCTTGAGGATAGCAGGAGGCTGAGGGATGGAGACATGATCCTACGCGTCGGTAATGGAGCAAGAGTTGCTGCAGTAGCCGTGGGAACATACCCTCTTGCGATTACCATCTGGTTTAGACTTAGTTTTAAAAGACTGTTATTATGTGCCTGCAGCTAGCAGGAATTTGATTTCTGTTTCATGCTTAGCACAAGAAGGTTATGTGATCACCTTCTTTAAGGACCATTGTAACATTCTTTATGAAAGAAATAAAATTGCAAATGGTTTCCTTATTAATGGTCTTTATCAGTTGCATATTGATGTACCTGTTTTAACTATCGAGCAAAACGTGAATGCCAAACGACCTAGGGATAGTCCAAACGACAGATATCTATGGCACCTGAGATTAGGTCATATAGCAGAAGATAGGATTAACAAATTGGAGAAAAATGGGCTATTGAGTCCATTGACTTTTGAGTCATATCCAACTTGTGAATCTTGTCTTCAAGGCAAAATGACTAAACTCCCTTTTGTTGGACATGGGGAGAGGGCCACAGATCTCCTTGCCCTAGTACATACTGATGTGTGCGGCCCATTTCGATGTGCCGGCTAGAGGCAATTTTGTCTACTTCATTACCTTTACCGATGATCTGTCTAGGTATGGGTATGTGTATCTTATGAGACATAAGTCTGAAGCTTTTGAAAAGTTCAAAGAATTCAGACATGAAGTAGAAAAACAAACTGGAAAACCCATTAAGGTTCTTCGATCAGATCGAGGAGGTGAATACCTTAGCCGGGAATTCCTAGACTATCTTAAGGAAAATGGCATAGTCTCTCAATGGACTCCACCAGGAACACCTCAACTCAACGGGGTTTCAGAACGGAGAAATCGGACTCTATTGGATATGGTTCGATCCATGATGAGCTTCACAGACCTCCCAGATTTTCTTTGGGGACATTCATTATTAACTTCAATCTATTTACTGAATAGGGTTCCCTCTAAAACCGTTCCTACCACACCGTATGAGATATGGCACGGTAAGAAACCAAGTCTGAGTCATCTCAGAATTTGGGGTTGTCCGGCTTATGTCAAAAGACAACAAGCGGACAAGTTAGAGTTTAGGTCCTTTAGAGCTCGATTCATAGGATATCCTAAAGAGTCATTAGGATACTATTTCTACATTCCAGAAGACCACAATGTGATTGTGAGTCGACATGCCATATTTCTTGAAAAATAGTTTATTCAAGATAGTGGCATTGGAAAGCAGATTAAGCTTGATGAGAAAGTCTCACAAGCAGAACGAGCTAAGGACCAAGTGGAACCAAATCAGGTTGAGCCAATAAGAACACTACCTCCTCCACCTCGTAGATCGGAAAGAGTTTCCCGTCCCCCTGAAAGATACTTAGGTATTATTTCAGAGGATGTAGAGGAAATGTTCCTCATAGGTAATGGTGCTCATGGTGATGATCCCAAAACCTACAACGAGGCGATATCAGATATCGACTCCGAGAAATGGCTTGAGGCAATGAAGTCAGAAGATTCGACTCGATGCACTCAAACCAAGTCTGGACCTTGGTAGATCCACCAGAAGGTATAGTACCTATTGGGTGTAAATGGATCTTCAAGAGAAAGATTGGTGCAGATGGGAATGTGGAGACATTCAAGGCTAGACTGGTGGCAAAAGGTTATAGTCAACGCGAAGGCATTGACTATCAGGATACCTTTTCCCCGGTAGCTATGCTAAAATCCATCCGCACATTGCTTGCTGTTGCAGCCTATTTCGATTATGAAATATGGCAAATGGACGTGAAAACGGCATTCCTAAATGGATATCTTGAGGAAGATATCTATATGGAACAGCCGCTAGGTTTCACATCCAGTGATACTGATCACAAGGTTTGCAAGCTGCAAAGGTCCATATATGGACTTAAGCAAGCATCTCGGAGCTGGAACACTCGTTTCAATGATGTGATCAAAAAGTTTGGTTTCATCAAAAATGAAGAGGAACCATGTGTTTTCAAAAGGGTCAGTGGGAGCGCTGTTGTCTTCCTCGTATTGTACGTGGATGACATCCTCCTTATTGGGAATGATATTCCCATGTTGACATCAGTCAAGATGTGGTTGTCCAAGGAATTCTCCATGAAAGACCTAGGTGAAGCATCCTTTATTCTAGGAATTAAGGTCTATAGGGATAGACCGAATAGGATGCTAGGACTTTCACAGAAGATGTACATAGAGGAAGTACTAAAGAGGTTTAGTATGGAAAACTCTAAGAGGGGATTAATACCCTTCAGACATGGTATTCATCTTTCCAAGAAGATGTGCCCCAGCACACCTGAGGAAATAGAACGCATGAGCAAGATCCCTTATGCTTCTGCAATAGGGAGCCTCATGTATGCCATGCTATGTACACGACCTGATATAGCCCATGCTGTGAGTGTCACAAGCAGATATCAGTCAAATCCAGGTGAAGAACACTGGACTTCTGTGAAATGTATCCTTAAGTACTTGAGAAGAACTAAGGATATGATGTTGGTCTTTGGTAATGGAGAACTCCAAGTTCAGGGATACACAGACTCGGACTTCATGTCCGATATAGATGATCGAAAGTCGACATCTGGAAGTCTGTTTGTGTGCAATGGTGGAGCTGTCAGCTGGAAGAGTTCCAAGCAAACTGTGATAGCAGATTCCACCATGGAAGCAGAATATATAGCTGCATCAGAGGCTGCAAAGGAAGCATTCTGGTACAAGAAGTTTGCTGCAGAAATTGGAGTAATGCCATCAGATGCCATTCCTCTTTACTGCGACAACAATGGCGCCATAGCCCTTGCTAAGGAGCCGAGGTCTCACCAGAAGTCCAAGCACATTGAGCGGCGATATCATCTCATCCGCGATTACCTTGAGAAAGGTTACGTTGAGGTCAAGAGAGTCAACTCCACAGATAATGTGGCAGACCCACTTACAAAGCCGTTGGGCCAGCAGAAGATCGAAGCCCACCTTGAGAAGATGGGACTTAGACTTGTAGCCAATTGGCTTTAGGACAAGTGGGAGATTGTTAGATATATGTGCCCTAGAAGCCAGAATTGGCTGACACTTGTAATACACTTCTAGGGGCAAAATTATAATTTTGACTATAATTAATGAAATGGGTTATTTTCTATCACATATGTGTATTTAGTGTCTGTGATACATCCTTTGAGTTAATGGTAATGATAATTCATATTTTCAAGAGTTGAAAATTTAAGACATGAATAATCATTATTAACTCATAAACAGCTCCCGACCATAGGATCATCACGAGGATGGTGATTGATCCGGAAGGTTGGTGTACGATCGCTTCTCTTTAGTAGATGAGTCTTGAGTCTACGGTGTGGAGACACCGGAGCGAGAGTACAGGTACTCGTTAGAGAACGAGGGCACTGAGCGTGACCACCTCGAGTAGTCATTAGGGAGTCTACCTTCTCGTCAATGACTGACTCGATGCTGCAGTAGTGTGTCTGGTTCTTTGACCTGAGATGCATCGGCAGTTCACCTTGAGGGTGTTATAGTTTGACTACACCATTACTCGGTCTCCTAGCCATATGGAACCCTGAGGTGTATGTTGGCTATAGCATGTTCATTGTAGGAACTGGATTGCATCAAGATGGGATCTATCTACCTCGGTGGTAGAGGAGCAGCCCTATGATGATCATGAGAATCAAGTCCAGAAATCCATGGCCATGGTAGAGTGAAATAATAGAAAGAGTTTCTATTTAGATTTTCACATTGGACTCGAATCGAATGATTACATCATATGACAGAGACTAGGGTTTGACGAGTTCACCTTAACCCTAATCTGATCGGGGCTCAAGATAGAAGAACTTGAATCACACAGGTAGCTGCACCAAGAGGTTCGCATTCAGCTCTGATGGGTTGCCACCATATACTGCTAGGTGTCACTGGTGGATTTTGGGAGCAATTAGAATGATTTAGATGATCGATCATTCTAGCTGTTCGAATCAGAAGAGTTCTGATCCATCGAAAGGAGTTTCGATGATGTCTATGATAGAGATCATGACATATCCCATTACCATACAGAACTGAACCTAACTGGGTCACACAAACAAGGGTTTGAATCTGGTGATCATCAATTGAACTGATCTAGTTCAATTGATCTGAATGAGATTCAATTAGGTTCAAGGAAATCGTGCTAGCACTCGATTGAACCTAACGTTCTTCTTTTACTATCATAAATAAGTTGTCCTGACTGAGCCAAAGGAGTTTGTGCTCAATCAGAGGCCTTCATATGTCTGACTGGAGGTTGTCCAAGTCAGAATAGGTTGTCTTATTTGTAAGACATTACCTGCCATTTTTGGTCACCTGCCATTTCTTGTTCTTTGACTTTGGTCAAAAGTCTACCTTTGACTGGTCAAACGTTGACCATTGACCCTTTGACTTTTGACCACATGTCATGCACCTATTGGAGAGCTGGTGGGGGCCTGTCCCCCTGCCAGAACCTGGCAAGGAGAAGGGCGCACGCCAAGGGTGGCGTGAGCCCAAGTAGGAGGCGCCTAGGAGTCCTTGTTGGACAAGGACTCCACCTCCCTTTTGGATTCCAATTAGAGTTCTACTAAGAATCCAGTTTGACTGGTCTTAGGCGCCCTCTAAGGAGGAATCCAGGGGTCTCTATTTCCAACCAATCAGATTTAGATCTGATTTCACAAAGGGTTGTGATTGGTTGAGAGGAAGAGGAGTTGGATCACAAGAGGTCTATAAATAAGACCCTGCGCCCAACCCTAATCCTAAGTGAATTCAATAGAGATTTCCCACGCCCCAAGGCTGCCTCTCCCCTCCTTCTCCATGCCATAGTCTCTTCTCCCCTTGCTCTCCACGTCCAAAAGTGTTTTGGACTTAGTTTGGTGCGATTCAGATCAAGGAAAGGCGATCAAAAGCAAGAAGGCTGCGCTGCTGCAAAAGGACGACTGCAGATCTTCAAAAGAGTTTTGAAGATCCTCCAGATCAGATCCAGATCTGATTTTTGGAGGTGTGATAGAGAAGAAGAGGATCTCCAGATCCAACCCGAGTGGATACCGGTAGAGGCCAGGCGCTTGCGTGGCTAAGATCCAGAACCTTCCGCTGCAATCAGGATCATCTACAGGGTAATAGGATTACCCAAATCAGGTAAATTAAATTTGATTTAATTTATCTTGATTTTATTTTATTTATTAAAATAATAAGAATCAGATCTGAAACATATCAAGATCTGATTGAGATCAAGAGAAAATTTTGAAATATATCTCTTGATCTAATCAGATCTGGACGAATCTGGACCGGGAAATCAGGATTTCCCTTCAGACCAAGCATGTGGTTCATTTCATCCAAGAAGACTGAGTTCAATGTGGATAGAAAGATGCACATGTGTACTGTAAAAGTTGTGATCAATGCCAACAAATGGGTCGGATAACAAAGAAAGATATGATGCCACTTTATCCAATCTTGGTAGTTGAAATTTTTGATATCTGGGAAATTGATTTTATGAGACCATTTTTGAATTCCTTCGAAAATGAGTATATCTTAGTGGCTGTTGATTATGTTTCCAAGTGGGTAGAAGCTATTCCATATAAATCCAATGATAGCAAAGTGCTCCTTAAATTTCTTAAGGAAAATATTCTTTCTCGCTTTGGTACTCCTAGAGCAATCATTAGTGATCAGAGAACACATTTTTGCAATCGACCCTTTACCGCATTAATGAAGAAATATAATGTTATCCATAAATTAGCCACACCATATCATCCTTAGACTAGTGGGCAAGTTGAAGTATCAAATGGACAAATCAAACAAATCTTGGAGAAAACTGTTAATGCCAATAGGAAGGATTGATCTGTGAAATTAGTTAATACACTTTGTGCCTACCGTACTGCCCACAAGACCAACCTAGGAATGTCTTCCTATAGGATTGTATTTGGAAAACCATGTAATTTGCTTGTTGAGTTAGAACATAAAGCCATGTGGACAATAAAAAAATTAAATATGGACCTAGACGTAGCCAAAAACCATAGGAAGCTTCAGATCAATGAATTAGAAGAACTGAGAAATGAAGCTTATGAGAATGCCAAGGTATACAAGGAATGGATGAATGTATTTCATGACCTAGAAATTCATAGAAAATCTTTCAATCTTGGACAAAAAGTTCTTTTGTATAATTCAAGGTTATATCTTTTTTCTGGAAAGCTTAGGTCTAGATGGATAGGACCTTTCTTTGTTAAAAAAGTTTTTCCATATGGGGCTGCAGAAATTGAAAACCCAAGCAATGGTGTTATTTCTAAAGTTAATGGTCAATGATTGAAACCATTCTTGGAATTACCCATAGAATCTATGGAGGAAGCCATGGTTCTTTATGAACCATCATATCTCGGTTAGTCTGTTATCACTGTTTAGTTTGGCTAAAGACTTTAAACTTAGTGCTTGTTGGGAGGCAACCCAATATTTCTTAAATCTAATTTATTTTTTTTAGTTTATTTTCTTTTTAGGCTAAGCTGAAGAAGGATCAAAAGCTTCAAGACCCATGTTAAATGAATAAACATAATTTACACCCTTTTATTTGCTCTCCCTCCCCATTGAGGACAATGTCAATTAAAGTTAGGGGGTAAGAAAAAGAAATTAAAAAAAATAAAATAAAATAAAAATAAAAATAAAAATAAAAATAAAAAAAATAAAAAAATAATAATATATATATATATAAATCAAATTTTAAAACTATTTTGAAACTTTTTTTTTTGGATAAATCATATTTCAGGAAAGAGAATCTTAAGCAAAATAAACTAGGAAAAGTAATAAAGTTACAAAGTATTAACTAATAATGGTAGCGAGTTAAGAAGCAGATTACTTGGTCAGACTATTAGCAGCCTACTTAAGTCATTTAAAGGCTAACAACACTTCTAATTATACATGCACACTAATGAAGTATAGTAGGTATTGATTATAAGGATAATTGAGAATTTAATTATCACTAAAAATTGGTAGATTATATATAACTCAATTAAAGAAACTTGAATTTAAGAAAAGAGCTATCTGCTTAAATAAAAAGTGCAAAACATAGAGTATATGTGGATTGCCCCAAACTAGAACTCTGCAAGTGTAGAAGTTCACATCAAACGGTGAAGGAAAGGCTAGGATGCTCAGCATAATTTTTGAAAAAAAAAAAAAAAAAAAAAAGTAGTATGAAAGCTACCTTAATTCATGCACTTAACTTGGGAGTATATAGAAAACTAACCAAAATAGGTGATAAAAAGAAGATTCGTTTGTCCTTTGAATCAATACCCAAATGCTAAGTTAGTATTCATGAAACAAAGTGCTGAAAATCTTTAGATGAACTCTAAGAAAGTTTCTGATTAATCTACCATAAAATTTACTTCTGAAACTCAATACATAGTTAGTGATACTGTCTAAACTTTTGATCTTAAATCCTAGATTTATTCTTATGAAGGAGGATCTTAATGAAATATGGTAATTGATCTAAATTAAATTCTTTCTTTACTCGAGGATGAGCAAAGCTTAAGTTGAAGGATGTGATAAGTATCATAAATTTACCAATAAAAATATTAATTTATCAATTAATTTATATTAATTTTTAAGAATTAATGATCAATTTATATTTAATTTTTAAGAAATTCATATTTTTATTAATTAAAAATATTAATTAAAAAATAATAAAAATTAAAAAATAAAATTTTATAATCAATAGAAAGAGCTTATTTTTTTGATCATGATGAAATAAGTTTGAAGCAAAATAGAGCTAAAATAAAGAAGATATGAATTTCTAAAGAAATAAAATAAATAAAAAATAAATAAATAAAAAAGAAAAATGGCTCAGCCGGCTCCACAAGCCAAGCCACCAAGCTAAGCCAAGCCATCAAAGCCGACTCAACAATTGAAGCCATCAGCCGGTCCACGATCCAGGCATGGACCGCCAGCTCAGTAGAAACCGACGAATCACGGTGCGACATATGGCGGACCTAAACCCTTAAAGGGTCCATAGAAATTTATCATGGCTCATAGGGCAATCTAGTCTTTTCACTCGACAACAGAGGCATTGATTGGCTGCAGTGTGCAATGTGGTCAGTCCATGCGGTCCATAGGAATAGTAATTGCACCATCGGACGATTACGGTAGCTTGCGGACAAGATCGAACGACTGTGGTTATTTTCGGATTTGATTTAGCTTTAGACTTCATGCAGATCGCCATCCAATGATAGCGCTTAATCCAAGGGATGATCCAATGGTCTAGAATACTCTCGATGGTGATCAAGACTCCCGATGCATGATTTGTGGTCAAATTTCCTCCATCAACGCACGATCGAACGGTCAAAATTTAATCCGACTTGATCTAGGCCGATACACATCCGATTTTGAAGATTTTTGGATCGCTAGATTCCTATTGAATGGCTAGATTTCACCAGGCTTACCAGATTCATATCAAAGCTATTTTAATCTAAATTTTACTCAGATTTCTTTATATTTTGATGATTACAAAGTCTATTAGTCCCACATTACCACCAGAAAAAATATCCAACCCTCCTAGCTTTATAAAAAGGATCCCAGGCCTCTAGAAATCATAGATCTGGTGAGAGGAAAGCCAAGCTCAGGGTTGAAGGTTGCTCTAAAGCTACAGTACTAAGAAGAAGAGCCAGTCTTCTACGCCATCTCCATGCCTATGCTGATCTGCGATCTCCTTCTAGTTTTTTTTTCTCTTTTCTTTTCTTTAATTTCTTGTATTTAAATTCTGCATTTGAATTTTAATTTTAATAAAGAAAGCTTTATTGCTCTTTTCAATTCTAGTTCTTTAAATTAATTATTCTTTATTGCTCTTTAATTGCAAGTAGCCGCTAAGATCTAAATAATAAATCTTAGTCCTAAGTTTATTTTTGTTTATTTTAAATTCTACTTTTATTTATAAATCTATTTTTTACTTTATTTTTTTTCAAAAATCCTTCTTTTTTTTTATAAAAAAAAATCAAAGATTTTAGAATTAAATCATTACCTCTCTATGGATTCGACCCGACTCACTACTCTGTTCATAACTTTTAATTTAAAAGAAAAGTCGAATTTAAACTGATGAACACGGTGTCTTCATGATAACATCACGTTCCTATCAATGTAAGTGGATCTTCAAAAGAAAAAGGGGCATAAATGGAAAGATGGAGACCTATAAAGTTCGTCCGATTGCTAATGGGCATCGTCAATGTTATGGTATCGATTATGATGAGATGTTCTCTCCTATGGTAATGCTCAAATCCATTAGGATAATGCTTGCGATAGCTATCCATCTAGACTATGAGATCTGGTAGATGGATGTGAAGATAGCTTTTCTAAATGAAGAGCTGACTGAAGAGGTGTATATGATACAACCTGAGGTGTTCACGTCCATAGATGAGTCCAAGGTGTGTAAGCTTTAGAGATCCATTTATGGATTGAAGCAGGCATCTCGGAGTTGGGATATGCATTTTGATGAGATGATCAAAACATATGGCTTTGTTAAGAATAGAGAAGAGTCCTATATTTATAAGTAGGCAAATGATCCAGCAGTAGTATTCCTTGTCTTGCACGTGGATGATATTTTTTTAATAAAAAATGACATCCCCACACTACAGAGAATAAAAGTGTGGTTGTCATCATAGTTCTCCATGAAGAACTTGGGTAAAGCATCCTACATCATAGGAATAAAGATCTATAGGGATAAATCTAAGAGGATGCTTGGATTATCCTAGTCTACGTATATAGATACTATGTTGAAGAGGTTCAGCTTGGACAATTTCAAAAAGGACTATATCCCGATAGACCATAAAATTTCTCTCTCTAAGAAGGATTGTTTGACAACTCCTAAAGAGAGAGAGCATATGAGTAGAGTCCCATATGCTTTGGTAGTGGGATCTATCATGTACACCATAACATGTACAAGACCAGACATGACATACTCACTAGGAGTAGTGAGTAGATACCAATCTAACCCTAGAGAAAACCACTAGAAAGTGGTTAAAGCCATTCTTAAGTATTTAAAAAATACTAAGGATCAATGGTTAGTTTATAGCGAGTCAGATCTGAAACTTATGGAGTTTACAGACTCTAGCTTTCAATCTGACCATGATAACAGTAGAAGCATATTGAGATATATCTTTACTCTGAATGGTGGAGCCATCTATTGAAAAAGTTCCAAGTAGCATACTATGACAGACTCTATTTGCAAAGCAGAGTACATCGCAGCATCAAATGCCATAAAAGAAGTTGTGTGGCTGAGAAAATTTATCACTGAGCTTGAAGTAGCACCCTCCTTAGATGGTCCGATCCTACTCTACTATGACAGAACTGCTGCTTTAGCTCAGGCGAAGGAACCAAAGGCACACCAACTGATAAAGCATATTCTATACCGCATCTATCTGGTTTAGAAGATCGTGGATTGAGGTGACGTCGACCTTCAAAAGATCGATGGAAAGAAGAATTTGGCTAAGCCCTTCACTAAAGCCTTGGTGATAAAGGAGTTCGATAGCCATAAGTCGAAGATGGGTATTAGATATTGTGTCGAGTGGCTTTAGGATAAGTGGGAGTTGTTGAAAACTATATCTCAAAGCCAATCATCAGTCTATTAATGGTTGAGCTATTTTATAAATATAATTAATTTATTAATTAATAAAATATATTTTTGATATTTTTTCATCATAAAGTATTCATCTTCTAAGAAACTTTATTATTGTGATGAAGTCCTTAGGACTATTTAGCTTTAATAAAGAGAGGATTTATTGATTAATCCTTAAAATTATTCACGATCAAATGATAAGTTGTTAGTTAGAATGACAGCTTCTATTGAGCATAGGTCGTTGTATGCCATATAGGTTGATTGTCTAAGGATTTATGGTGCTCCCAAGCCTTGGAAGGCCATGAGAGGAGTCAGGGGGTTGGCTCCGGGGATTCTAGGAGCTTGGTTGGTGCTTCGGAGATCTGAGACATAAGATGAAGTAAGAAATCAAAGCAAAAAAATTAAGACTATAGAAAAAGAATTTTTTGCAGGTTAGCCAGCTCAGTCCAAAATTGGATCGGCTAAGTCTCAAAGCACAAACAAAATAGAGAGCTATGTGTTTGGGACTACTATCACGGCACAGAACTAGGCCGACTTAGTTTCAGACTGAGCCGACCTAGTGGAACTTAGCCGGCTCAGTGCATGGGCAAAGTTACGTGAGGGTCTATTTTAGGCTAGGGTCTGGGTTGATTCTAGGGATCTTAAGGCCTGGTTTGAGAGGTCTTAAGGTGGCTAATTTATGTAGGGGTCGGGTCTAGATCCAGAGGATGAGAGCATGGGAGACATGGGTGTACATAGGCTCGATAAGTGCTTTCATGTATTGGGTTAGCCGGAGAATTTTTGGTCGGGCCTAATGGCTATGTATAAATACATAGGTTGTATTAGGATTTTCAAGGTTGGAATCAATATAAACCTTTTCTCCCTTAACTCTCTTCTTCTCTTCTCTCTAGAGTTGCCACCCTAGGGTTCTTGAAGAAGGCCTAGAGAAGGAGAGCATCACCCTCAAGCGCAAGGAGGGAGGCACCCCATCATAGATCTAGGTGGAGGATCGGTGGTTTGCTATCCATAGAGAATGTCACAGGTTTTTTCAGATCCATGCTAAAGATCAGGAGCTTCCACAACATGATATCGATGCTTGTGATGTCAAGGATGATTGACGTTCGAGTGATATTATGGGTCTACAATTTAGTATCAGAGCTAGGTGATGCCTAGAATATTATGGATGACAATATGGTATCAGAGCCTAATGGTGTATGAAAGGAAAGGAGAAGTCGTACAAGGTGAAATAAGAAATCTACACAAGGATTCTATGGTATGTCTTAAATCTATCTTCGTTATTGCTGTGGTTTGGCCAATCGAGAGTAGCGGGTTGAAGGTGGAGGTTGAGAGGATTAACGAGAAGAGATTTTCTTGGGGTGAAAGGATTTGGTGCATGATTTGCTGATCGGTCTTGGTGGAAAGACCAGGGTGTATGATGGTTATGTGATAGGCAGGGAGCGTTGGAGTGCTGCAGTAGCATTTTTTTGAAGATGCAGGGCTGAGAGAAGCTCGACGATGCAGTAGCTGAAGGAGGTATCTCAACAGAGAGAATCAGGGTTCTCTAGGAAGATGGAGAGTGTAGGGCTGTTGAAGAGAGATTTTTCAAAGGGATATTGGTCGAAGGAAGGCTGAAGAAGCGACTATGCATCCTTCGGTGTCTGGAAGATGGAAAGTAGTCAAAGATATTTTCAATAGTTCGACCAGAGCATAGATTTGCGGAGCTTTGAGAGTGATGAAGATGGATGATCCATGGAGGTCCAGTAGGTCAAGGTTAGACAGTTGTAGAGTGGTATAGAAATGAGTCAGGGAGTGCTAGAGTGCTGCAGGAGCACTACCCTGGAGGCATAGGGGCTGCGAGAGGCTTGGTAGTGTAGCAGTCGAGGAGTGTATCTCAGTAGAGAGTGTCAGTGGTATCTCAAAAAGATTAAGAGCAGGTCTCAGGGAGAGCTAGGAGGTCTCAAGAAGCACCAGGAGATCTCTAGTAGTCGAGAGTATCATGGATCAAATTTCTTCTGTAAGGGCATCAAGAAGAGTTGCGATTCAGGTGGAGGATGGTTCTTCGGGTGCAATTGAAGCGATGGCTAATTTAGGGACAGAAGAGAAGGACTAGGATAGAATTTCCTAGGGTTCAATCATTGGATTCAGAAGAGTTAGATGAGCTCTTAGGTTTCAAAGTTGCCCACGGGTTGCAGAGGTATTCGAGATAGCTTCGAAGGGATCCATGGAGTGTGGAGGGTTTGAAGGGGCAGCGATGGTGTTTGAGGTACAATGGCAGACCTAGTAGTGCAGCATTGGGTGGTTGGCCTTGAGGGACTCGATGTTAGAGTCAACTTCTGCAGCATCAGGTGGACTTCAGATATAGGTGGAGCTCCATAGTGGTGGCTTCATAAGTAGAGAAAAAATTTGACATAAGTTCAGAGCATCGGTGATGCATAGTTTCTGGTGGAGCGACGTGTGCAGGTGGACAGACATAGCTCTGAGAAGGTCGTATTAGGTGGTATACCATGTGCTAGTGCAGAAATATTGTAGGTTCTCCGAGAAAGTCCAGAGAAAGTGATGCAGCTGTTAAGCAGAAGGAATCCTACAATTTTAGGATGATGTCAAGACACAAGCACATGTCTTCAACGATGAAGGCGGTCATCCCAAAGGCCTCAATGGTGCATAATAGTTGAAGAAAATTGGTGGAGGTGATGATTGCATAAGGGCTGTTGAGTGCGTAGGGATAGTGGGATCATGCAGGATGTCATTGCCGAGGGATTTGCCAAGGCTTGAGAGCACCAAGGTGGAGATTATGAGGATTTATGGTGCTCCCAAGCCTTGGGAGGCCACGGAAGGAGTCAGGGGGTTGGCTACGAGGATTCTAGGGGTTTGGTTGGTGCTTCGGAGACCTAGGATACAAGGTGAAGCAAGAAACCAAAGCTGGGAAATCAAGACTATAGAAAAAGAATTTTCTGAAGGTTAGCTAACTCAGTCCAAAACTGGGTTGGCTAAGTCTCAAAGCATAGGCAAAATAGAGAGCTACGCATTCGGAACTGCTGGCATGGCATAGAACTAGGCCGGCTCAGTTTCAGACTAAGCTGGCCCAGTGGAACTTAGCCAGCTAAGTGCTGAGACTGAGCCGGCTCAATGCCCGGGCAGAGTTACGTGAGGGTCTATTTTGGGCTAGGATTTGGGTTGATCCTTGGGGTCTTAAGGCCTGATTTGAGAGGTCTTAAGGTGGCTAATTCATGATGGGTCAGGTCTAGATCCAGAGGATGAGAGCATGGGAGATATGAGTGTACATGGGCTCGATGAGTGCTTTCATGTATTGGGTTAGTCGAGGAGTTTTTTGGTCGGGCCTAATGGCTATGTATAAATACATAGGTTGTATTAGGATTTTCAAGGTTGGAATCAATACAGACCTTTTCTTCCTCAACTCTCTTCTTCTCTTCTTTCTAGAGTTGCCGCCTTAGGATTCTTGAAGAAGGCCTAGAGAAGGGGGTGTCTCCCTCAAGTCCAAGGAGGGAGGTGCCCCATCATAGATCCAAGTGGAGGATCGGTGATTTGCTGCCCATAGAGAACATCACAGATTTCTTTAGGTCCATGCTAAAGATCAGGAGCTTTCGCAACATGATATCGATGCTTGTGATGTCAAGGATGATTGGCATTCGAGCAATATCATGGGTCTATAATTTAGTATCAGAGCTAGGTAATGCCTGAAACATTGTAGACGATAATAGATTATCCTCTTAACCATGGAGTGTGAAGATACTAGTATGACATACAGGTGAGATGTATCGGTACATCATCATTAAACGTGACGAACTTCAGAGCATTCTGTTATTGAGAATGTCTCTTATGTGATATAGGTATAAGTGTCCCTTAGACCTGAGATCACCTCAATGATTTGCAAGCAACTCACTGTGCTTTGGTACTAGACAAACTGAATTTCTAATTTAGTAATAGAAGGCTTCTGGGCATAGTCAAATACTTGTAAAGTTGGTGTGTGATCAAGATAGGATTGACCACTCTAAGAGTTGGAGAAGAATATATCATTGTATTTCAATATAGCAAAATCTTGGCCAGGATAATCCATAAGATGTATTTAATATTTTGAAATACAATGTGGATAGCTTGATCAGAGTTGACAGTTGAACTCTGAAGTATCCTATGAGCATTTTGATCAAGGGGATGAATTATATGGAAACTATATCTGCATGGGTTCTAAGGATGTTGTTCTACACATTCAACCTATCCGAACGTCGGGTATCATTGCTAGATGGTTACTTCGATTGGTACAAAAATTTATTTCTATACTACTGACTTAGGTTCAGATCTATGATGTCAAACATATTAGAGTTCATGATCTGATCGAATGGTTGATCAATAATTAAAAATTATTTTAGGGTTAAACAATCAATACGATTGATGTTTAATCTAGTGCAAATATTGTAGGAAGATTGATTAGCAATTTGATTCCTAATTAACTTAATTTGATTAAGCCAAAGGACTGAGATTAAGTCTAATTAAATATGATTTAATTAGATTTAGTATGGATTTGATTAGATCAAGTTCAATTGATTTATCGGATAAGCCAAGTGCAAGGAAGAACTAGTCCTAGTTCAACTAGGACTTGGATCAACCCAATTTTTTAATTTGATTATAAAATTAAATTAAAATTTAATTTAATTTAATCTAATTTAATTAAGTTTTTAATTTATTTGGGACCTAATTTAATTGGGTTGAATTAATCCTAATTTAATTTGGTTCATAAATCACTTGGACCAAGTCAAAATAGGAATCTTAGTATGACTTGGACTCCCTATTCCTTGCGCCATTGACCCCTCACACCCCCCACGCTCCTTATCTTTGATTTTGAACATAGAAAAACCTTTTTCCCAGGCCTTCATGCACACCTATAGCCTTCCTTTATTCCTTAGATAGTATTTGCTTGTGGACCAAGTCAAACTAGGAGTTGGTTTTGACTTAAATTCTATGAGATAGAATTTTTAGCACCTAAAACTCCTCCTTGCTTTGTGCAGCCCACATCCCTGATTTTTCTCTCATTTTTTTGTGGAAAAGAGGAGGAATTTGTGCACTTATTCTTTATGGTTCATCGCATAATGAAAGGATAGGGTGCCCAAGTGTTGGGCACCCCAACTAGTTGCCTATTTTGGACCTGCCTTGTCTAGGTGTTTGACCTAGACAAGACTCTTTCATATCTCAATATTTAAAATGAATGTTGGGCAAATTTTTTCATTGATTCTAGATTATTAAGAGATCTTTGGGTCATGCAAAACTTAGGGAGAAAGAATATTGGGGCAAGGTAATTTTATAGACACCAATCTAGGTGTCTAGGTGAGAGAAAACAATAAGAAGAAGAAGGGTTCTTCTTCTAGGATTTTTTTTTTTATCTCTTCCTCCTTCTTTAGAGATTTTTGAGAGATGCCTCTGGTTCAAAATCTCTTTTTCTTCCTTCTGAAAATTAGAGAGTCCAAGATTTGAAGAAGATGGTTTCAGATCTACCATTGAAGAAAGATCAGCACAGTACTAACATACTATGTTGATTTACTGCATTAGAACTTCTGATTGTGATTCGTGGGCTTGTGTGGATGACGCCTAGAGGTCGGATTCATGTGCAACTTACAACATCATCCTCAAGCTTGGATCATTAAATTAGAACATCTAACTTGCATAGGTAACAAAGATCTGATCTTCTGTTACTTATATGATTCTGATTTATTATAGATCTGTGTTGACATGATCAATACTTCTTCTTCCTTTATGCTTTTAATTTTTGATTTAATCTCATATTATAATCATGTAATAGAATCTTAGATCCAGGATATTCTCTATCTTTTAAAAATAAATTTTAATTTATTTTAGTCTTTCACTATCTGATCTTGAAAAAATTTCAAGATCTAGTCCTGAAACCCTAGATCTGGTTCCTTGAGTTATCTGATCTGATGGTTGATCGATAATTGAGAATCATTCAGTGATCGAATCATCAATGTAATTGATGATCAATAAGTGCAAGTATTTCAGGAGGATTGATTAGTAATTAGATTGCTAATTGGCTTAATTTGATTAAGCAATCGAGCTGAGATCGAGTCTAATTAAATTAGATTCAATTAGTATTAATTTGAACTTAATTGGGCTAAGTCCAATTGGTTTATTAGATAAGCCAATTGAAAGGAAGGACAAGTTTTTGTTCAATTATGACCTGAGTGCATCTAATTTTTAATTTGATTAAAAATTAAATTAAATTTAAATATAATTTAATCTGATTTAATTAGGTCCCTAATTGGATTTGGATTATCTTTTAATTAGGTTGACTCAATTCTAATTAGAATAGGAATTAGTTAGGTTTGACTTAGTCTACATTTATGAGTCCTAGTTAGACTAGGACTCCTCCCCACTTCCCTTGCACCAAGAAAAGAATAATCCCTTGCCCCATATTGATTTCTTCTTAGTTTTATGTGAGTTTCCTCATGTTAAGAAACAATCCCCACATCTCTTAATCTGGTTGATTTGGAATTTAGTTTTGAATTGGTCAAAACTAGCAAGTGGTTTGACCAAGGACTCTATTTGATAGTCTTAAGAATCCAAATCTCTACCTCTTTCTTTATGGAATAAATCCCATGCCAACCCATATATTGTCTTCCCTTTTTCTTCTTTATTTTGCGCATGGGAAATCTGAAGTTCACGCCATATTTTTAGGGGGAGGCATCCAACTTATTCCCACTCCAACCCATATATTGTCACCCCTTTTTCTTCTTTATTTTGTGCATGGGAAACCTAATGTTCATGCCATATTTTTAGGGGGAGGCATCCAAGAGTTGGACGCCCCCCAAATTCCTTCTTTCCAATCCCTAAAAGTTAGGGATTGACCTAGTCTTACCATTTAAATAAGGGGCTCTACTTTTGTAGGGATTTTAGGCATCAAAAATTCTAAAAAAATTCATGAAAATTAGAGAGAGAGGAGAGAAGGGCATGGGAGGTTCAACCTGAAAGTTGATGGGCGTGGAGGGTCTATTAGGACATTAATTGTTGATGTCTTGAAGAGATAAAGGTAAGAAAGAGAAGACTGTCTTCTCTAGGGTTTCCTCTTGATTTTTTTCTCCTCCATCTTTTCAGATTATTTTCATGAGAAAGATTAGAAAGAAAGGGAGAGGGCATGGAGGATGGATGCTCCAAATTGTTGGGGCATCTAGGTCTCTTTTCGACATGATTTGATCATATCCTGATGAGAAGAAAAAGAAGAGAAGATGGTCTTCTCTTAGGGTTCTTTTGAGAACATTTTCTTCTCAACTTTTGTATGATTTTTCTATGAGAAAAATCAGGAAGGAAGAGACCTAGAAGCATAAAAAAATACTAGAGAAGATGGTCTCCTCTTGTCAAGTTATGGAGATCCATTTAGGACATCAATGGTTGATGTCCTGAAAAGAGATGTATCTTCTCTTAGGATCTTTCTTAACTTATTTATTTTCTAATTTTTAGAAGATCCAAAAGTTGGTCTTCTTTCTTATTCCTCTTCTTGCTCGTCATCTCTTGGAGTGTCTAAGAGATCTAAAGAATATTTTTTATTAACCATCAAGAGGGATCCGTGAGAAGCTAGCACTTCGAGTGGATCTTCGTTTGATGAATCTCTGATCTATATTGCAACTTCATGTGGACTATCTATAGAGGCTGGATATGCTATGTGGCTCCAAGCAATAAAAGATGACTTCGATTTTCAGCCATGGAGTTCTCGACCCATGCAAAGTTATAAGATTTGGTTTTTAATCTGACCTAGATATGATCTAGAATTTTTCTAGAACTGTTCTAGATCTAGGTATTAATTTAATTAATACCAACCATGCTTGATTTATTTTTAGATTTATGTTTGCATCATGACATGTCATAGGTCCTAGATGTAGGGTTTAGTGATTATATTATATGCATAATTAGATTAAATTATTTAATCTTTATCTTCCACTACTTGTAAATTCAAAAAATGTTTCGAAATGTATGCATGAAATACTACATGTTCTCCAACAAGCATATGTCAAAAGAAATTTTGGACATAAGCTAGATGCTAGAGTAGATAGATGTCTATTTGTGGGATATTTTAGAGATAGTATGGGATATCTATTCTACCACTCTACTGAACAAAAAGTTTTTGTAAGTTGGCATGCCACTTTCATGGAGAAAGAGTTTATCCTAAAAAAAGACAGTGGGAGAAATATTGAACTTAACGAAGTTCAAGTTGAACAAATAAAAATTTCTCAACCAGATGATCACTTAAATAGGAAAGAACTAGAATACACAACTCCTATCCAAAGGTCTAATAGAGTGTGTCATGCACCTATGAGGTATGGGTTCATTATTGAGAATAATGAAGCCCAAATCATTGAGAATGATGAAGCTCTGACCTATACAGAAGCTGTCATGAGTAAGGACTTAGACAGATGGCTAGAAGCCATGAAATCAAAGATGGACTCTATATATATCAACAAAGTATGGACTTTGGTTGATGCACCGAAGGGTGCGAACCCTATTGGGTGCAAATAGGTCTATAAGAAAAAGATTAGAGCAGATGGCCAAGTTGAAACCTATAAGATCAGATTGGTGGCTAAAGATTTTAGATAAAAAATAGATGTAGATTTTAATGAAACATTCTCACCTATTACCATGCTCAAATCTATTTGAATTATACTTGCCATAGCAGCATACCATGACTATGAAATATGACAAATGGATATGAAGATCGCTATCCTTAGTGGTTTTCTTGAGGAGAAGGTTTACATGTCATAGCCAGAAGGATTTGCCTCAAGTGAGAGACCAAATCAAGTATGCAAGCTTAAGAAATCAATTTATGGATTAAAAAAAGCTTCAAGGAGTTGGAACATCCATTTTGATGTTACAGTCAAAGAGTTTAGCTTTATTAAAACATAGATGAACCTTGTGTGTACAAGAAGACTAGTGGGAGTGCCATAGTTTTCTTGGTTCTATAAGTAGATGACATACTCCTTATTGAGAATGATATCCCAATGTTACAATCGGTCAAGTTATGACTGTTAAGTAAGTTTTTCATGAAAGACTTGGGAGAAACATCCAATGTACTTGGTATAAAGATCTATAAGGATAGATCTAAGAGGATGCTAGGTTTATCCCAATCTAAGTACATTGACTTAGTACTAAAGAGGTTCAGCATGGATGGGAGTAAAAGAAGTTACTTACCCATGAGTCAAGGCATACATCTCTCTAAGAAGATGTCTCCTAAGATAGTTGAAGAGAGAAATAGAATGAGTTCTATTCCTTATGCTTTGGCTATAGGATCAATAATGTATGCCATGCTATGTACCAGGCCTGATGTTGCTTATGCCTTAGGCATAGCTTGTAGATTTTAGGCTGATCTAGAAAAGGATCAATAAAAAGCAGTGAAAAATATTCTTTAGTACTCGAGAAGGACTAAGGATATTTTTTTAGTATATGATGGATCTGATATTAAACTAGAAGGATATTCTGACTCTAGTTTTCAATTAGACCTAAATAATAGCAAATCCATTTTAGGATATGTCTTTACTTTAAATGATAGAGCAGCGAGTTAGAAAAGTTTCAAGGAGCCAAGCTGACTCAACCACTAAAGCAGAGCACATAGTTGTAAGTGAAGTTGCCAAGAAAGCTGTCTAGATGAAGAAGTTCATCATGGAGTTGGGTGTTGTTCCTAAGATTGAGAACCCAGTACCACTTTACTATGATAATACTAAAGCAATTGCTTAAGTAAAGGAACCAAGGTCTCATCATAAATTCAAGCACATTCTGATACACTTCCACCTTATTCATGAGATTGTCAAGAGACAAGATACAGTCACTGAACAGTAGAAACAAAGAACAACATAGTGACCCATTTACTAAGGCTCTACCACAGTAGCAGTTTGATCGCCACCTCAGTTGTATGAGGTTAAAATATAAGGGTGATTGGCTTTAGTGCATGTGGGAGATTGAAAGAAATATGCCTTACAAGCCAATCAAAATGTATATTTTGATGGATTATTTTTTTATCTTCTAGACTCATGTAATGATATTTTAAATAAATAAAGATATTTTTAATTTTATCATGCTACATCTTAATTATTTATTTAAGATTATGATGAACCCCATAGATTAGGACTATAGTTTTAGGGTTATGCTGAGATCATATAAGTAAGATCTAAAATCTTAAAATCCTAATCTAAAATATTTCTAGTCGATGGAATATTGAGTTGGAGATCAATATTTTTGAAAAGATTGGCACATCCTATGTATGCTCGATGGAGAGGGTGATTGATCTCACAATCACTTATGTATGACAATAATACAAGGATGTGGGTGCTCATTAGAGAATGGATTCACTAAATTGATCCAACTTGAGAACATCTAATAGAGTCTTATCTATTTGTCAATAGATGGTTCTCATAGTGGGAGTTGTGCATGTAATCCTTTGACCTGAGACTACCATAGAATCATGTATGCATAAATCTATATTTTGGATCAAACTTATTCATGACTTAGTCATGTATGGGATGTTCTGGATATGATGGATTGTATATAAAGGTTGTGAGTAGGTCAATAAGGAATTGATCACTCCTAGTAAGAGGAGATTGCATTCTACTTGCTCTAATTGAATGATAATCTAGGAAGACTTTTGTTGGGGATTAATACCTCCTGTCGAAGTCCAATGAGATGTCCGACCTCAGTATAGCTCCATTCGAAGTTATGGCAACCATGTCTGAACTTCAACCAAGTTGCTTTCTAGCTCCAATCCAATTCAAGAAGGTCGGCCTTTAGACCTTATGCGCCAGATGAACTTCTTAACAACAATCGTTAGCTCTCTTCTAATGACTGCAGTACCTACCACAAGCATGATGGACTTCATTGGGACAAGCTTGAATAGTGAAAGGAGCCTTAATTGAACTAATTCTGATCTTTAGCTCAAGATGGACAGTAGAACTCCAAATGTAAAAGCCTAGTGCAGCCCGACCTCGCCTAATGGGAGACCTTGAAGATGGCTGAACTCCTTCTGGCCGAATTCCATTGCTGTAGGTGGCAAATCTCATCAATCTCAGAAACCAGGAACCCTCTCCAGTCGAATTCCTCTCCAGCTGAATTCTTTTACTCCTCCCTATGAGTGGTAGATCTTGGTACCTTTGCATCAAGGACCCCAGCCAGTCAAACTCTTGAGAATAGCCAGAATGGCACCAGTGAAGCCATGAGTCTTTCCAGTCACCCGTTCGAGCTTTTGGCCAATCTTGAAGCCCTACTATGCCAGCTGAACTCCTCTAGGAGAGCCTAGCTACAGTCCTCAATAAAGAACCCGCTATCCTCTTCCTGATCTCCAGCTAGAATATTCATGCCCGCTCTCAGCCAACCTTAAAGGCGGTCGAGCTCCTTAAAGCTGTCATAAGCAACATCGGTAAAATCTTACCAATTGTAGGTCTGTCGCCCATTACCTAGCAGTCGATCTTCAAGTTTGGCTGGTCCAACTTTGAGTTCTCCATCCCAGTGGAAACACCTTACTAACAGATAGAAGTCTTCGACCTTCCATCCGAACTCCAGCAAATGAAACTCAACCACCTACAAGTTGTGACAACGACAACCCTATTGCCTTGAGGTAGCAACCCAAGAGGGGGGCAGAATTGGGTTCTTATAAAATTTTTATCCAAATTTTAATTCTAAACAAATATATGCTTTACTTTAATTAATTTAGCTTGATATGATTATGTAGTATATGCAATAGAATCAAATGTATGTTAAACTATGCTAGAATTATGGCTATGCTAAATAAGTAGTAATACAAATAAAGCAAGAAGTAAAGACAAGTAAAGCAAGAAAGTGAAGAACATAATCACAAACACTCAAAATTTATAGTGGTTCAGAGCAACCAACTCCTACATCCAGTCCCTGAGCTATTCTTGAGATTTTTACTATAATCTTTTCTTGATTATAGTGTATTTGTTTTCACGAGCTTACAAACAAAATCCAATTATTTTTTGGGGCTCACCAACTAAAATCTAATACTGTTAGTTTTTTTGGGCTCATTAACAACCCAGTTAGTTTTCAACAGGAGCACCAACCACTATTGTGGTATCAACTCACTTTAATACCAATTATTATGGTATCAACTCGATCAGATACCAAACTATTGGGATATCAGCTACTTTGTTATCGCTTGTTAAAGATCTAGTACCAAATTATTATGGTAGAAAGAAGAAAGAAATAAAATAAGAAAATAATCAAGTACATGGATCAGCCTATAGGATTGCCTCCATGGGGCATGCAAAGCTTCTCTATGAAAGAAAAAAATAGGTACAAAAGGAGAACACCCACTCTCAACTCACCATACATAAATCTCTCTCAACTAGAAGCTACCCTCACAAAAGCTCTCTTAGAATCCCAAGGATATCCACAAAAGCTATAAGATGCTCTATCCTCACAGCCTCCTCGCTGGATGCTATATACCTGTTGCTTCTCTCTCTCGTGGGCTGCACGTACTCGGTGCTCTACCAAGCTTCTCTTGGCGGCTGTCTTAGCCTTACTACATGCCTCTCAAGCCACACATGCCATCTTTTTTGCTCCACAATAACTCAGCCCTTTAAATAGGTTGGAAATCCTCTTCTCAGTAGTTCACAGGAGTCCTAACAGGGCTCATTTTCCTAATATATGTCGAACATGTCCTTGATGGAGTCTTGAAATATTTTTCAATCTTTAGATCATGATCGCAACCCTCCATGGCCGTTGGATCCTATGGTCCACGTGCAACTCCTGTAGACCCCTTGGATTAATCACAATCTGAGTCCAAATAGAAAAAATCCCATCATGTTCTATTTGCCTCCGTCGAGCAGGCTCGGTCAGGGGTCGAGCTGGCTCGACTACATCTCATTTGAACTTCTACTGTCTATCTATCTGAGAGAGCTAGTTCAACTATGGTTCAAGCCAGCTCGATCTCAACCCGAGCTGGCTTGACTGCATATCAGAGTTGACCTAGCTGCTGTGCTGAAAATTGATTATCTTTTTATTGTGGATCAAATTCTAGATGTCAAATCCTAATAATCTTCACCTCGACTCGATATTCGGCCTCCATCTGACTTTGAGAGCTTGTGATCCATCTCCCCTCATGCCTTGGGGCACGCCTACTGATCATGGATGGGCAAACGTGGGAGTTGAGCCAGGCCACTCGATCCCACCTCTATCATGGGTTGTGTCCACTTTGACCAGAGATCTATTTGAAAAATTCTCATACAGTAATAGGAACTTCACTCTGCGACATCGCCTCTCATCCTTTCAAGTCTCCCATCTCATGTTCGATCCATCTCCATTTGGAGCTCCACCTTGCATTGGGCTTCCTCTGGCTCTTGAAGCTCCACCTCGTACTTGGCTTTCTATCAGATAGTAATATCCTCTTATCTTCTTCTTTCCCTCCAATATCACCCTATCGCTATACATGACCTTCAAGATTCCATCACCTGCTATCCAACTATAGCCATTTAAATCCAGTTTGCTCAGTGAGATAAGATTCCACCTAAAATTGGGTATGTATCGAACCTCCCCAAATCTCCTCACTATACCATCATGTGTCTTCTAGCGGACCATCCCGATGTCTCTAATCACATAGCTCGATTCATCCAGCAGATAAATAGTACCATCACTACTCTCTAGAGAGTCAAACTACTCTTTTCTGCAATAAACATGATATGTACATGCAGAATCTATAATCCACTACTGGAAAGAACTAGATATCTCATCAGATATCTTCAGAACATCATCCTCTAACTTGCTAATGGCCATCGCTGCAGTAGCCCTCGTTCGATCCTTAAGTTATAGGCAATCCTTGACTCGATGTCCCAACTCATCGCACCTGTAGCATCTGATCTTGCTAGGATCCCTCATCTTAGATCTGGATCATTCTCCTCACGATTCTCTATCACTTCATCTACTGCCTCCTACACCTTCAAAAATCACCAAAGCTGAGCTACCACCATCTAAGCTCGAAGCTAGGTTCTTCCTTCTAAGAACCTCATTCTGGAGTATTGCTATAGTGACCTCGTCCATCTTGATCGTACTCTTTTCTACTAGAAGAGCAATCACCAAGGACTCATACGAAGGGGGAGCGATGCTAGCAAGACTAATGCCTGGTCTTCTCCTTAACTTTTTCACCAACGTTGAGGAGATTAGTGAGGATCTTCAAGAAGTTGGATAGATGCTCTTGCACGCTCTAGCTTTTGTCCATCCATAGCTGATAGAACTACCTCCAAAGGAATAGCATGTTGGTGAGCGACTTCGCCATGTACAACTTCTCAAGCTTCAACCATATCATCATCGAAAAAGTCTCACCAAGTACATGGATCACCACATCATCCACTAGGTACAAGCAGATCGTGCTCACTGCCTGCATCTAAATTTGCTTTCAAATGTTCACCTCTATGGTGGCTAGCATCTCGTCATATAAGAGAGCATCGATCAACCCATGTTGGATGAGGACATCCTTTATCCTTGCTTGCCACAAGGAGAAATTATCCTTCCTATCGAACCTATTGATCTCCACCTTGATTGTGCTTGTCTTCTTCATATTCTTCAATCTCTATTTACTACTATAATCTATACTCTGGTACTATCTAGCTCTGATATCAATTATTGTAGATCAACTCACTCTAATACCAATTATTGTGGTATCAACTCACTCTGATACCAAACTATTGGGATATCAGCTACTCTAATACTGCTTGTTAAGGATCTAGTACCAAATTATTATGGTAGGAAGAAGAAAGAAATAAAATAAAAAAATAATTAAGTACATGGATTAGCCTAAAGGCTCGCCTCTACGAGGCATGCAAAGCTTCACTATGAAATAAAAAAATAGTACAAGAGAAGAACATCCACTCTCAACTCATCGTACACAAATCTCTCTCAACTAGAAGCTACCCTCACAAATGCTCTCTTATAATCCTAAGAAGATCCATAGAAGCTACAAGATGCTCTGCCCTCACAGCCTCCTCATCAGATGCTATGCACATGTTGCTTCTCTCTCTCGTGGGCTGCACATACTCGATGCTCTACCAAGTTTCTCTCAATGGCTGCCATAGCCTCTCTACATGCCTCTCATGCCACACGTGCCATCTTTCTTGCTCTATAGCATCTCAGCCCTTTAAATAAGATGAGAATCCTTATCTCAGTAGTTCATAGGAGTTCTAACAAAGCTCGTTCTTCTAATATGAGTCGAACATGTCCATGATAGAGTCTTGGAATATTTTTTAACCTTTAGATCATGATCATAACCCTCCATGGCCACTAGATCCCATGGTCCACATGCAACTCCTATAGGTCCCTTGGATTAATTACAATCTGAGTCCAAATAGAAAAAATCCCATCATGTTCTATTCGCCTCCATCGAGTTAGCTCGGTCAGGGATCAAGCTAGCTCGACTGCATCTCGTCTGGACTCCTATTGTCTGTCTGCCTGAGAGAGCCGGCTCAATAGTGGTTCGAGCTGGCTCGATCTCAATTCAAGCTGGCTCGACTGCGTATTAGAGTCGGTCCAACTGCTATACTAAAAATTGATTCTCTTCTTGCTGTGGGTCAAATTCGAGACATCAAATCCTAACAACCACAACCTTTACAACATCCAATTATGAGCTTGGATCGGCCTAATCCCCAAGTTTCTTTCTCCAAAAAAACTTATAATTAAATAAAAATATAAGTATAAGTTTCAGCATAAAAATAGAAAATAAAAATTAGAACTCTTTGAAGCTTGAAGAAGTTGTTGTTGGATTGACAAAAAAAATATAGGGTTTCATGCATGAATTTTAAAAATATTTTAAAAATAATGTAATAAAATATGCAGATTAAATTATTTAATCTATAAATAAATATAATTAAATTATTAAATCCTATAAATAGGATCTATAACATGTCATAATACATTCTAAATCTAAAATTAAAAAGATTTAGAATTGATCAAATCAATACCTTAGATCTAGAAAAATTCTAGATCTGAAACCTAGATCACATCTAGAAGAGAGAAGAGATCAAATCTCTTACCTTGCACGGGTCAAGAACTCCATGGTTGATTTTTGTTGTTGCCTTTGGAGCTGCACACGCATCCAGCCTCTACAGGAGATCCACACGAGGCTGCAATAAAATCGGAGGTTCATCGAACAAAGATCCGCTCGAAGTGCTAGCTTCTCATGGATCCCTCTAGATGGTTAATCTAAATTTATTCTTCGGATCTCTTGGACATTCCAAGAGATGAAGAATAAGAGAAGGATTAGAAGAAAAATCCAACCTTTGGATTTCCCATAAATCTTAAATAAAATACATTAGAAAAGACTCCTAAGAGAAGATAAATCTTCTCTTTCAGGACATCAATGACTGATGTTCTGAAAACATCCTTATGCTAGGACAAAGGAAAGACCTTCTCCCCTAATTTTTTTCCATATTTTCAGATCTTACACACTCAAATTTTTTTCATAGAAAAATCATACAAAACATAGAGAAGAAGGGTTCTCAAAGAAATCCTAAGAGAAGACCATCTTCTCTTTTCTTTCTCTCATCAGAACATAATCAGATCATATCCAAAATTGATCTTCATGCCTCAACATCTTGGAGCATAGACCCCCATGCCCTCATCCTCTCTCTCTCTCTAATTTTTATCATATAAAAATCACATAAAATAAATAAGAGGAAAATACTTAAAAGAAAAAACAAAGAGAAAATCTTCTCTTACCTTTGTCCCTTCAAGACATCAACATTTGATGTCTTGATGAAGATCTTTTCTTCAAGAAACTTGGTGCCCCAAACCTCCATGCCTTCTCCTCCTTATTTTCTAATTTTTTCATGATTTTTTTAGATTTTACACATCCTAAACCTGATAGGATGCATCCTCCCTTTTATATATGGAAGACTAGATCAAAATCGAGTCTTAAAAGAAGACCAAGGAGGAGTTTTAGGAAGCGTCCAACTTTTAGATGCCTTTTTCTTTACTTTTTTGGGTGTGAAGATCCAGAAACCATGTGCAAAACCAAAGAAATTATGTACACAAAAGAAAAGAAGGCATGAAGAAAAAATTCCATAAGGAAAGGAGGTGTCTTGGAGAATTAGGATTCTTTCAAAAGGAAACAAAACCAAACCACTTACCAAATTTGATCAAATCAAATTTTAATTAATCTCTTTAGATATTTGATGCATGGAGAAGCTCTTATTGGTGTAGATAACATCACATAATAATCTAGAAATAAAATATGGGCATTGACTTTTATCGACACAAGGAGTGAGAGTCCCAGTCCAACTAAGACTCTTCTTGTTTGACTAGGTCAAAACTATTTTGAATCTAATTTAAACTAAATTAAATGCAACCTAATTAAAGATTATCCTAGTCCAACTAGAAGCTTAATTAAATTAGATTAAATTATATTTAATTCTAATTTAAATCCTAACTTAATTAGGAATTAGGTGCACTCAAATCCCAGTCCAACTAAAAATTATTTTTTCCTTGCAATTGGCTTATCCAATAAACTAATTAAATTTAATATAATTTAGTCTAAACTAATTATAATTAAATCTAATTTAATTAGACTTGATTTCAGCCTAATTGCTCAATCAAATTAAGTCAATTAGCAATCCAATTTTTAATCAATCCTTCTGCAACACTTGCATTAGGTCAAACATCAATCGCATTGAATGTTTGACCTTAGAAAGATTCTTAATCATCAATTAACCATTTGATTAAGTTACAACTCTTATGTGTATGACTCTATAGGTTTGAACCTAAGCTGGTAGCATCGAAACTAATTTCTGTACCAGTCAAAGTAACCATCTAGCAATGATTCTCGACGTTTGGATAGGTCGAATGTATGCAAAGCAACATTCTTAGAACCCTGGCCCATGGTTACCATATAATTCATCCCTATGATCAATAATGTTCAAGACGACTTCGAGTATCCTGTCAACACTCATACAAGTCATATATGTTATATCTTAAAATTAAATGCTGTGACTCCTCATGAGGATTATTTAGGCCTAGGTTTTGGTAAATTGAAACACAATGAGACATTCTCTTCCTAAAGCTAATCAAGAGTGGTCAATCATATCTTGACTCACACACTGACTTCACAAGTACTTGACTATACCTAGAAATCTTTCAAACCTATATTAAAAATATAGGCAGTCTGGCATCAAAGTACAGTGAGTTGCTTGCAAATCACCATGGTGATCTCAAATCGGAGGGACACTTATATCCATTGGCCTTAGCCAGCTACTTTTGATACTAGATGCTATATTGATCATGTTTAGTATAGATGTACTCCTACATCTCACTTGGATGCCATACCAGTGTCTCCATACCACTTGGTTATGAAGACAACCAAAGCATATGGAATACAGTGATCTACACTCGATAAGTTATCATCCTTATTAATAACTGATCATTTGATCATGAACAATTTAAGAACCATCTGATAAATCCTTCTTTATCGATTGATTATAGTTTTAAGAACTTCATTATAATTTAGAAGTTCATTTAAGAAAGATAGAACTTCTATGATGAACTAGCCAAATAACTATTATTAATAAATAATTCATATACTAATTCCAATCATCTACTACTTAGATAATTGATTTTAGGATGCATTTACTAACAACTCGCACATAGACTAAAGCCAATCAGAATGATATCAAATATCCTATCTTCCACTTGAGTTCGTAGAACTCCTTAGTTCCGAGGCCTTAGCAAATGGGTCTGTCAAGTTCTTCTTTTTCATCAATCTTCCAAAGATTAATGTTACACTGATCTAAAATCAAAGGTGATAGTGATGCAGAGTATGATGGTCTTTTGGTTATTTAGCCTGAGTTATGGCTCCAATGCTATCATAGGACTTGACCATCAGTGGAGGGTGCCACTCCCAACCTGCTAATGAACCTCAGTAATTACCCAGCTTACATGGTAGCATCATATGCCATGATGTACTCTACATCACTAACTAAAAAGGCTATAATGTTCTGCTTGGAACCTTTTCAGTAGATTGCTCCTGCAATTAGGGTATGATCCGACATTTTCTTGTTGTCATCTTGTTCTGACTGAAATTAAAATATCCACATGTTTTAAGTTAGTATTTTCATATTTGAATCACAGGACCTTAGTATTTATCAAATACTTAGGGATTGTCCATACAATCTTCTAGTGGTTCACACTTAGATCAGACTGGTATCTACTCACTACATTAGTGAGTATACCATATCTGATTTTGATCATAGAAAAATTAGATGACAGCCAAACCTTTATTTCTTGCAATGCTAGAATGCCATTTCCAATTAAGAGAACTTCATCCACAGACAACACAAGGAATAACACTATAGAATTTTTTGCCTACTTACAAATGCAGGGTTTATCTTTGTTCATAACAAAGACATACGTTCAAAACATATATTCCAAACTGAGATAACAGCTAAATGGGCTTTATAGGTCTTTACCTTCCCATCTGCACTACTCTGATCATTTTGAAAATTTATTCACATCCAATGGGTTTTATTCCTTTAGGTGAATCATCTAGTGTCTATACACTAATGATTTCTATGGTCATTAATTTGGATTATGTGACTCGAAGCCACTTTTCATAGTCAGACCACTCCATTGCATCCCTATAAGTGATCGGATCCTTATTGTTCTCATCGAGCTCAACAGGATCGCCATCTCGAACCTAGATATTGAAATATCTATCCAGCTAACATGGTACTTTACCGAATCTCCTTAAGAATGCCACTTGAATGAGCTCTAGATTTGATCTGATCAAATTCGGTTCTGCAGGTTTACTAGACTATATTGGTTCTTTTCTACCAGTCAAACTTTTTTAAGTTTAACATGAAGGCATCAATTCCTTCTCTAATAAACTCCTCTCTAAAAGGAATGCCCTACTATTGATGAACATTTGATGTTCTTCAGTATGGTAGAGTTAATAACCCTCAAACACCTATTGGACCAAAATCCAAGTTTATCTATTTGCAAACTTATGACATAGGCCTATCAACCCCAAACCTGAAGGTGAGGGAGTCTAGGTCTACACCCAATCCATATCCTATATGAAGATTTACAATAGATTTACTTGGTATATATTCAGAGTAAAACTAGTAGTCACATGAGCACAACCCTAAAACAGGCAGACAAGTTAAACCCTATTATGGATTGAACCATGTCTAACAAAGTTCAACTTTTTCTTTTAGATACATTGTGTTCTAAAAAAAAATCTACTGAGAGAGAATCCTATTCTATCCAAGATATGTCACAAACTCACTGGATAAGTATTTGCCTCTTCGATCTGATCGAAGAGTTTTAATACCATTTTCAGTTTGTTCTTCTATTTTATTATTAAATCATTTGAACATTTCAAATGATTCAAGCCAGATATACCCATGCTAGGATAGGTCATTTGTAATAGAATATTAATATCTTTTTTTAGTACTTAAGTTCATAAGTTGACATACATCACTATGTATGAGTCTTAGAACTTTATCGACTCCTTCACCGTTTTCATTAAAAGATGACTTTGTCATCTTTCTAAGAAGACAAAACTCACCGGCTATCAATGATTCACAATCATTGATGTCGAGATTTTTTTCTCAAGCTCACCCATTTATCCTGCTCTTGTCAAGATGACTAAGCCTATAATGCCAAAGATAGACATCCATGACATAATCAAACTTGGATATTTATTAAATGTGTACATTATACTTAACCGACTGTATAGATATAAAATATTATTTTTATTATCCATGTATTATTATAATATTATTCATAATAATATCATAACAATCATTCTTATTGATAAATTATAACCATCTCTGATCAGAAGGTCAACAAAGATCATATTTATCATAAATGATGGACGATGGTGACATTCATTCAAAATGATATTTTTGAAAATAAGCTTGACAATTTCTAAAGCTAAGATTAGAACAGGACTTCCATCCCTAATGTTTAGGTATCTCTCATCATTTTCAAACATTCAACTTTTCAATAGTCCTTGCAATAAATTACATAAGACCACCGGTATCTAATATCCAGGTAGTAAAATTACATACAGAGAAATTTTAAAGTGTTATCGTATAACATCCTTAATGAGTAACTCTTACTCCTTTCTCTTGTTCAGCCTATAATGGTCAAGAGAACTAAGATCATTTTTTTTCCTATAATCCAGCTTCTAAACAGTAGAAATACTATGCCTGATTTGGATCAATTTTGAACTAATTATTTTAACTAGGCTTAGAAGCCCCAATACGAACCAATTCATACTGCTGAATCTATTTCAACTTTTGATACTAATTATCAAAGTTAGATCCCATAAGTCATCACTATCTAATAGTGATTTGAGAAATTAAGATTTAGCCTTGTTCTAAGAAAAGAGAACAATGACCTAAGTATATGAATTATTTTAAGCCTAGAGACTTGGACTTTAGTCTAAAGATTCTTCCACTATTTTATTCAAATTGGTAGTCTCTACCTCTAATTTAAAAATTATTTTAATTTCCTAGTAGCTACTAGATGTTAGATATGTGTGCCCTTGAAGCCAAATTGGCTGACACTTGTAATACACTTCTAAGGATAAAATTATAATTTTGACTATAAATAATTAAATAGATTATTTTCTATTATAGTGTATATTTGAAAGTGTGTGTGATACATCCCTTGAGTTAATGATAGTGATAGTTCATATTTTCAAGAGTTAAAAATTTAAGACATGAATTTTCATTATTAACTCATAAAATACTCCCGACCATAGGATCATCATGAGGATGGTGATTGATCCGAAAGGTTGGTGTACGATTGCTTCCTTAGGATAGATGAGTCTTGAGTCTATAGTGTAGAGACACCGAAGTGAGAGTACAAGTACTCATTTGAGAAAGAGAGCACTGAGCGTGACCATCTCGAGTAGTCATGAGGAAGTCTACCTTCTCATTGATGATTGGCTCGAAGCTACAGTGGTGTATCTATTTCTTTGACCTGAGGTGCATTGACAGTTCACCTTGAGGATGTTATAGTTTGACTATACCATAACTCGGTCTCCTACCCATTTATAATCATGAGGTGTATGTTGGCTATAACATGTTCATTGTAGGAATTGGATTATACCAATAGAAAATCCATCTACCTTAGTAGATGAGAAGCAGCCCTATGATGATCATGAGAATCAAGTCCATAAGTCCATGGCCATGGTAGAGTGAAATAATAGAAAGAGTTTCTATTAGGGTTTTCACATTGGACTTGAATCAAATGATTAATTCATATGATGAATATTAGGGTTTGACGAGATCATCTTAACCCTAATCCGATCAGGGCTCAAGATAGAGGAACCTAATCATGTAGGTAACTGCATCGAGAGGTTCGCTTTCAGTTTTGATGGGTTGCCACCATATGCTGCTAGGTGTCACTGGTGGATTTTGGCAGCAATTAGAATGATTTGGATAATCGATCATACTAGTTGTCTGATTCAGAAAAGTTATGATCCATCGAAAGGTGTTTCGATGATGTCAATGATAGAGATCACGACATATCTCATTACCATACGAAACTAAACCTTACTAGATCACACAAACAAGGATTTGGATTTGAATGTCATCAATTGGACTAACCTAGTTCAATTAATTTGAATAAGATTCAATTAGGTTCAAGAAAATTGTGCTAGTACATGATTGAGCCTAATGTTCTCCTTTAATAATCATTAAAGCTTATCTCGACTGAGCCAAATGTGTTTGGACTCACTCAAAAATCTTTATTTGGTCTGACTGAAGCTCGTCCAGATCAAAAAAGGGTCATCTTAATTTATGAGATAAATTTAAATAATACCTATTATTTTCGATCATCTACTAATTCCTATTTTTGGACATTGGTCAAATATTGACCCTGGACACTTAGACATCTGCCCATATGTCATGCGCCTATAAGAGAGTACTTGGGGCCTTATTCCCCTGCTAAACATTGATAGGAAGAGGGCGCACACCTAGGGAGGCGTGCGCCTCATAAGGATAAAGGAGGAGTCCCATACAGATTGGACTCAAGGGTTGCTTCAGTGGATTCAACTCTGTGGCGCAAAGAACTCTTGTTTGACCCAGCCTTGGTGAAACCTTAGGAGGGTTTTGAGGGTCTCTCATTTGATTAGATCAGATGATGTCATCCCATCAATCAGATTTAGATCTGATTGCTTGAAGGGCCATGATTGGTCGTGATGATGTGGCACTGCATGGCACAATAGGATCTATATAAACCTTGTCTACACCTAGGTTTTTTAAAAAAAATGCTTCTACCTTTAGCCCCACCATAAAGCCTCTCTCCCTCCTCCACACCATCCTCTGGTCCTCTCTCTCCTCTCCATGCCCAAGGGGTTTTGGGCATGAATAAGGTGCGATCCAAGCAAGTGAAAGGCACCAGGAAAGGAAGAAGACAGCACTACTATAAGAGACAGCGACAGTTCTTCAAAAGAAGTGTTGAAGACCTTCAAGACCAGATCTATATCTAATTTTTTGAGGATTGATTGAAAGGAGATTTTTAAGCACCAACTGGCATCACCTCTCCCTGATACCAATTGATGTTCCATGATATCGCTCGAATGCCAATCATCCTTGGCATCATAAGCCCCGATACCATGTTGCGGAAGCCCTTGATCTTTAGCACGGATTTGAAGGAACCTATGACATTCTCTATGGATAGCAAACCACCGATCCTTCACCTAGATTTATGATGCAGTGCTTCTCTCCTTGGGCTTGAGGGAGACTCCCCCCTTCTCTAGGGCTTTTTCAAGAATCCTAGGGCGGCAACTCTAGAGAAAAGAGAAGAAGAGAGTTGAAGGAGAAAAGGTCTGTATTGATTTCAATCCTGAAAATCCTAATACAACCTATATATTTATACATAGCCATTAGGCCCAAAAAAAAAACTCCCTTGGCTAACCCAATATATGAAAGCACTCACCGAGCCCATGTATATCCATGTCTTCCATGCTCTCATCCTCTGGATCTAGACCCGACCCATACATGAATTATGCACTTTAAGACCTCTCAAACTAGGCCTTAAGACCCCTAGGATCAACCCAGACCCTAGTCCAAAATAGACCCTCGTGTAACCCTGCCCACGCACTGAGCCGGCTCAGTGTGAGACTGAGCCAGCTAAGTTCCACTAGGTTGGCTCAGTTTGAAATTGAGCTAGCTCAGTTTTGTGCCATGCCAGCAGTTCACACTGAGCCAGCTAAGTTTCACTGGGTTGGTTCATTCGGCTTAGTTTGTAATTGAGCCAACCCAGTTCTATGCCATGCTAGTAGTTTTGAATGCGTAGCTCTCTATTTTGCCTGTGCACTGAGACTTAGCCGACCCAATTTTAGACTGAGCCAGCTAACCTGTAGAAAATTTTTTTTCTGTTGTCTTGATTTTTCAACTTTGATTCCTTACTTCACCTTGTATCCCAGGTCTTTGAAGCACCAACTAAGCCCCTGGAATCCCCGGAGCCAACCTCCTAACTCCTTCCATGGCATCCCAAGACTTGGAAGCACCACAAATCCTCACAATCTCCACCTTGGTGCTCCCAAGCCTTGGCAAACCTCTCGGCAATGACCTCCTACACGATCCCACTATCCCTGCGCACACGATAGCCCCTTGTGCAATCATTGCCTCCGCCAATCCTCTTTAGCTGTTGTGAACCCTTGAGGCCTTTTGAATGACCGCCTCCATCATTGAAAACCTTGGCTTGCACCTCTGCACCACCCTGGAATTGTAGGATCTCTTCTGCTTAGCAACTGCATCACTTTTCCTAGTCTTTCTTGGAGAACCTGCAACATTTTTGTACTGGCACTCACTGCAAACCCTGACATGGTCATCTCAGAACTATGCCTATCCTTTTGCACATGCCGCTCCACCTGAAACTATGCATCACCGACGCTGGTGTTAAGATATCGATCCTTCCGCACCTCTCTACTCTGAACTCATATCAAATTCCTCTCTAATTATGAAGCCACCTCTCCGAAGCTCCATCTATATCCGAAGTCCACCTGATGCTATAGAAGCTGACTGTATCACCAAGTCCCTCGAGGCCAACCACTCAATGCTGCACTGTTGAGCTTGTCGCTGTACCTCGAACACCATCACTGCCCCTTCGAACCCTCCATGCTTCGTGGACCTCTTCGAAGCCATCTTGGATACCTCCGCAACCCGTGAGCACCTTCGAAACTCAAGAGCTCATCCAACTCTTCTAAATACAATGACTGAACCCTAGAAAATTCCACCCTAATCATTTTCTTCTACCCCTACACCAGCCATCGCTTTAGTTGCACCCGGAGAACCATCCTCCGCCTGAACTATGACTCTTTCTAGTGCTCCTGCAGAAGAAATCTGATCCATGATACTCTCGGCTATTTGAGATGACTCTAGCACTCCCTAAGACCCCTAGCTCTCCTTGAGACCTGCACCCGATCTCCCTGAGATACCACTAACACTCTCAACTGAGATACACTCCTTGGCTGCTGCATCGCCGAGCCTCTCTCAGCCCCTGTGCCTCTTGGGTAGTGCTCCTGCAGCACTTCAGCGCTCCCTGACTCATCTCTACGCTGCTCTATAGCCATCCAGCCCTAACCCACTGGACCTTCATGGATCATTCATCTTCATCATCTCTAAGGCTATGCAAATTCATGCTCTGGTCAAACCGCTGAATATATATTTGACTACTTCTCCACCTTCCAGACACCGAAGGATATATAGTCGCTTCTTCAGCCTTCCTTCAACCATTATCCATTAGGGAATCTCTCTTCAACAGCCCTACACTACCCATCTTCCTAGAGAACCCTAATGCTCTCTACTGAGATACCTTCTTCGACTGCTACATCGTTGAGCCTCTCTCTGCCCTGCATCTCTAAGGAAGCGCTACTACAGCACTCCAGCGCTCTCTGCCTATCACATAACCGTCATACATCCCAGCCTTTCCACCAAGATCGATCAGCAAATCATGCACCAAATCCTTCCACCCCAAGAAAAATTTCTTTCCGTAAACCTCTCAACCTCCACCTTCAACTTGCTGCTCCCGATTGGCTAAACCACAGCAATAACAAAGATAGATTTAATACATACCATGGAATCCTAATGCAAATTTTTGATTTCATCTTGTATAACTCCTTCCCTTCCATGCACCATCAAGCTCTGATACCAAATATTTGTGCACCAACTGGCATCACCTCTCTCTGATACCAATTGATGTTTCATGATATCATTCGAATGCCAATCATCCTTGTCATCACAAAATATTGCAGAAGCTCCTAATCTTTAGCACGGATCTGAAAGAATCTATGATGTTCTCTATGGACAGCAAACCACCAATCTTCTATCTAGATCGATGATGGGGCACCTCCCTCCTTGGGCATGAGGGAGATGCCCCCCTTCTCTAGGGCTTCTTTAAGAACCCTAGGACGGCAACTCTAGAGAGAAGAGAAGAAGAGAGTTGAGGAAGAAAAGATCTGTATTGATTTCAACCATAAAAATCCTAATACAATCAATGTATTTATACATAGCCATTAGGCCCAATCAAAAACTTCCCTAGCTAACCCAATACATGAAAGCACTCACCGAGTCCATGTACATCCTTATCTCCCATGCTCTCATCCTCTAGATCTAGACCCGACCCATACATGAATTAGCCACCTTAGGACCTCTCAAACCAGGCCTTAGGATCCCTAGGATCAACCCAGACCCTAGTCCAAAATAGACCCTCGCGTAACTCTTCCCGTACACTAAGCGGACTCTATCTCAGCACTGAGTCGGCTAAGTTCCACTGGGTCAGCTCAGTCTGAAATTGAGCCGGCTCAGTTCTGTATCTTGCCAGCAGTTTCGAACGTACAGCTCTCTATTTTGTCTGTGCACTGAGACTTAGCTGACCCAGTTTTGGACTGAGTTAGCTAATCTGTAGAAAATCATCTTTCTACAATCTTGATTCTCTGACTTTGGTTTCTTGCTTCACCTTATGTCTCAGGTCTCCAAAGCACCAACCAAGTCCTTGGAATCTCCGAAGCCAACCCCCTGACTCCTCCCATGACCTCCCAAGGCTTAAGAGCACCATAAGTCCTCATAGGAGAAGATCTCTAGATCCTGCTTGAGTGAATACTGGTAGAGGCTAGGCGCTTGCGTGGCTACATCCAGAACCTCAGGCAAACATCGAGATCATCATAAGGTAATTGGATTACCCAAAATAAAGATATAATTAAATTAAATTAATTTTTTATTTTTATTTTATTTTTATTATTAGATCAATAAGATTAGATCTGAGGAGTCTCAGATCTAATTAGGATCTCAAAAAAAAAAAAATTAAAATATCCCTCTTGATCAAATCAGATATAAACGAATCTGATCCAAAAAATAGGTTTTTTCTTTCACTAGAATCCACATAGACTGCACATGAGCCCAACTTTGATTGGCCAACCCATGTATATCTAAGGGTAGGTTTATAACTAATTATTTTTTTAAATAATTTCTAGTAATATAATTTTGCTTCAAAAATCAATCAGTAGGCATTGGCCTCCACTGTAAGGATCTGGTTAGGTCCTATCATTAACATGACTATACTTGGTGCATCTAACCAATGAATGATTAGACCCAACTTTGGTTGGCCAACCTAACCACCATTAGAGAGATACTTTCAAGTTATCATATTATGATTGATAATTTTATTAGTCAATAAGCACCATGCCTTTGGGCCTCCAATGATTATTGAGTTAATGGATCCATTATCATCCAACTTAATGAGAGGCTATGACTCAGTTATCTCCACAACTTTATCATTTTAAGAACCTAATAATTTTAGAAGATTTAAATTATTAGTGATTTAAGGATAGAAAGGATATGGACCAATTTGCTTTCACTGACTTCATTAAGTCAAGTCCTCCCACTGACTTCTCAAGTCATCGACAAGGACTAGGATCAATTTCAGTCCATGGGCACCTAGATCAGTCTCACTGATTTTCTATGTGACATGGGTTGGCATGAATCAATGAACAACCTAATCAAAACCTGACTAACCATATTAGCTAGGTAAGTGAGATCGATGGAAGGATCTGCCAAGGCTTGCCTTAGATACCATCAAAAATGGCTAGGCAAGTCGGCTGCCAATCAAAAACCATCAGTCTAGGATATTAGATTTACCTTAGACACCAATCGATTTATCAGTTTTAATTTGATTTGCCTAAACACTCAGGCTCGATCACTAAGCCATGATCAGTATCCATTTGTTAGATGTATGGACTTTGATCAACTACAACTATTGAATTGATCTAAAGAAATGACCTAATCCTAATTAACTATTAATTAGATTTGATAAATTTCTTAACTAAGTCCATATTTAATCTAACCCTAGGTCTAACCCAGTTAAGGACGTAATCAAAGCTAACCCATTATTCATTAACCCATGTTTTATGAAATTATCTTAGGATCTTCAAATCACAAACCTAGATCCTAAATAATCACTTAATTATCAATTAAGTTCAAGCTTATGAGTTTGAGTTTATGGAACCTCAGAACTAATTTTTGATTTGATTATTTAAAATATTTTTAAATTGTAAATAGTTTACATTGAATCTTATTCAATATATAATTTTAGATATAATTTGTTTTAATATTTTGATTATATCCTAGGGTTTTGAATCTAGAATTTTGTAGAAAGTAAGTTCTCAATTTAAATTCTATAAAACAAATATATCATATATATTCTAGATTCAAAATAAAATTACATATCAACATATGTAATAACAGGATCTAGATCTAAACATAAAACACATCATATGGATCAGATCATAAATAATTAAAATTAGATTTAAAATTTAAAAATAAATCATAAATTACTTTAGATCTCATCTAATATATTTATGATTTAGGTTATTTGGGTTAGCATATACTAGGACAGTCTTTCCACTATAAGGGGTAAACCTTACAGCAGGATAACTTTATAGCAGTATGTGCAACTCGATATTATTTAGATCTAATCTAAATAATCTAAAATAGATTTAACAGATCTAACATCTATTTAATTTTAAATTTAAAATTAAAAAATTAAATCATAAATTTCTTAGATCTAATCTAAATAGTACATGATTCATATTCAAATCAGCACATACTAGGACAATCTTTCCATTATAAAAGGTTAACCTTACAATAGGACAACCTTATGGCAGTATATGCAATCTTTAATTAATTTTAATTTTTAGATTTATCCTCAAGCATATATTAACATGTTATAAAAGAACCTAGCTCTAATACCACTGATGGAAAAAACATAGGGTTTCATGCATGAATTTCAAAAACTTTTTGAAAATAATGCAGCAAAACATGCAGATTAAATCATTTAATCTATAAATGCATGTAATCAAATTACTAAACCCTATAACTAGGATCAATAATATGTCATAATATATTTTAAATCTAAAATTAGAAGGATTTGGTATTGATCAAATCAATATCCTAAATTTAGAATAATTCTAGATCTAAAATCTAGATCACATCTAGGTGAGAGAAGAGATCAAATCTCTTATCTTACGTGGATCGAGAACTCCGTGGTTGATTTTTATTATTATCTTTAGAGCCACACATGCATCTAGCCTCTATAGAAGATCCAAATGAGGCTACAACAAAATCAGAGGTTTGTCGAACGAAGATTCGCTCGAAGTGCTAGCTTCTCGTGGATCCCTCCAGATGGTTAATCTAAATTTATTCTTTGAATCTCTTGGACATTCCAAGAGACAAAGAATAAGAGAATAATTAGGAGAGAAATCCAACCTTTGGATCTTCCATAAATATGAAATACAATAGATTAGAAAAGACTCCTAAGAGAAGATAAATTTTTTCTTTCAGGACATCAACGACTGATGTCCTAAAAACATCCTTATGCTAGAACAAAGGGAAGACCTTCTCTCCTAGGCTTTTTTTCATATTTTTAGATCTCACACACTCTAATTTTTTTCATAGAAGAATCATACAAAATATAGAGAAGAAGCATTCTCAATGAAATCCTAAGAAAAGACCATCTTCTCTTTTCTTTCTCTTATTAAGACATGATCAGATCATGTCCAAAATTGATCTTCATGCCCCAACATCTTGGAGCACAAATCCCCATGCCCTCATCCTCTCTCTCTCTCTCTTAGATTCTTATCATATAAAAATCACACAAAATAAATCAGAGGAAAATACTTAAAAGAAAAAATGAAGAGAAGACAATCTTCTCTTACCTTTCTCCCTTTAAGACATCAACATTTGATGTCTTGATGAAGATCTCTTCTTCAACAAACTTAGTACCGCAAACCTCCATGCCTTCTCCTTCTTTTCTTCTATTTTTTCATGATTTTTCTAGGTTTTAAATGTCCTAAACCTGATAGTAGGCATCCTCCCTTTTTTATATGGAAGACTAGGTCAAAACCTAGTCTTAAAAGAAGACCAAGGAGGAGTTTTAGGATGCATCCAACTCTTGGACGCCTCCCTCTTTATTTTTTTGGGAGTGAAGATCAGGAAACCCCATGCAAAACCAAAGAAATTAAGTGCATAAAAGAAAAGGAGGCATGGAGAAAAAATTTCATAAAGAAAGAAGGTGTTTTGGAGAACTAGGACTCTTTCAAAAGAAAACAAAACCAAACCACTTACCAAATTTGATCAAATCAAATTTTAATTAATCTTTTAGATATTTGATGCATGGAGAATCTCTTATTAGTGTAGAGAACATCATATAAAGATCTAAAAACAAAATATGGGTATTGACTTTTATTGGCATAAGGAAGGAGTGAGAGTCCTAGTCCAATTAGGACTCTTCTTGTTTGACTAGGTTAAAACTATTTTAAACTTAATTCAAACTAAATTAAATAAAATCTAATTAAAGATGATCCTATTCCAACTATAAGCCTAATTAAGTTAGATTAAATCATATTTAATTCTAATTTAAATTCTAACTCAATTAGGAATTAGGTGCACTCAAATCCCAGTCTAAATAGAAATTATTTTTTTCTTGCAATTGGCTTATCCAATAAATCAATTAAATTTATTTTAATTAAGTCTAAACTAATTTTAATTGAATATAATTTAATTAGACTTGATATCAATCCAATTGCTTAATTAAATTGAGCCAATTAGTAATTTAATTGCTAATCGATCCTCCTACAACACTTATATTAGGTCAAACATCAATCATATTAAATGTTTGACCTTAGAATATTTCTTAGCCATCGATTAACCATTTGATTAAGTTACAACTCTTATGTGTGTGATCCTATAGATATGAATCTAAGTTGATAGCATAGAAACTAATTCTTGTACTAGTCGAAGTAACCATCTAGCAATGGTTCTCGACATCTGGATAGGTCGAATGTATGCAAAGCAACATTCTTAGAACCCTGACCCATGATTATCATATAATTCATCCCTATGATCAATAATACTTAAGATGACTTCGAGTATGTTGTCAACACTCATACAAGTCATCTCTATTATGTCTCAAAATTTTGCAAATCCCATGACTCCTCACGAGGATTACCTAGGCCTAGGTTTTGCTAAATTGAAACACAATGAGATATTCTCTTATTGAAGCTAATTAGGAGTGGTCAATCCCATCTTGACTCACACACCAGCTTCACAAGTACTTGACCATATCCAAAAATCTTTCGAACCTATATGAGAAATACAGGCAGTCCGACATCAAAGTATAGTAAGTTACTTGCAAGTTATTGTGGTGATCTTAGGTTGGAGGGACACTTATATCCATTGGCCTTAGCTAGCTACTCTTGATAGTAGAGTACTACATTGATCACATTCAGTACAAATGTACTCCTACATCTCACCTGGATGCCATATCAGTGTCTCCATACCACTTAATTACGAGGACAATCAATGCATATGGCATACAGCGACCTACACTCGATAAATTATCGTCCTTATTAATAACTTATCATTTGATCATGAAGAATATAAGAACAATCCTATAAATCCTTCTTTATCGATTGATTGTGGTTCTAAGGACTTCATCATAATTTAGGAGTTTATTTAAGAAAGATAGAACTTCTATGATGAACCAGCTAAACAACTATTATTATTAGATAATTTGTATACTAATTTCAATCATCTACTACTTAGATAATTGGCTTTAGGATGCATTTCCCAATATGGATTACTCAAATGATACTTCAACTTCTCTTCTTGATGCTTGAAAGGATGAAGAAGTTAGAGATGATTTCTCTTTGAAAGCTCTCAATTCTGTATACTAATTCATCTCTTTTCTTCCTTTCCAATTGATATTCAATAAACCTCACTTAATTTGAAGATTTTTTCTTTTTAATCTACTTCTCTTCTTTCCCCATTGAGTCTCTAGCCTTTTATATGCTTGAAAGTAGCTTGAAAAGAAGTTTTGGCCTTTGGAAGGGCTAAAATAGCCGTTGGAGTGAAAAACTAGCCATTTGAAGTAGTGTAGAAAACTAGCCATTATAGTCATTGGGCCGGCTCAGTTTTTAACTAGGTTGGCTTAGTTTTCAGCTGGATCGATTTAGTCTCCTGGGTCTTGAAAATCTGACTTTCTGCACTTTCAATCTTTTGTTCCTACTGAGATTAGGTTGGCTTAGTTTTAGACTAGGTAGGCCTAGTTTGCATGCCGTGCATGCCAGGGACTGTCCATTTCAAAAGGGGATGACCTAGGGATCGATCCTAGGGTTGATCCTTTTGCTAAAACTTGATTTTCTTTCAAATTTGACATCCAAAAAATATAAAATTACCTCCAAAAGATTAACTAGTTGCTCTTGAGGCTTCCAAAACATATTTTCTTCTAGCTTGATAAAATTATAATTTTATCCTTCTTCAAGCATCTTTATTAATTCAACTTCCTTCAAGATTTTGACATGGTGATTTTTGTGTGGATCTATTCTTGGATTAATTTCTTCAATTTGAACACCTAAAAAATCTTACATCCAATCATAAAACAAATGATTATTAATATTTTTACTTAATATTTTGTAATCATCAAAATCAATCATAGAATCAACAATCTCCTTCTTAATGATTATGACAAAACTTTGAGTATATGTGCAATAAAAATAAATAATATTTTTCAATATATTTTGCCAATATGTATCATGAAGTACTAGATCAAAAATATGAATGCACACTTCATGAATGTTCTTAATTAGTCTTTAGTTCATTACACATATTTAGTTCGTTATGCATATTTCATACATCCATTTCAAATTAATGTCTTAATTCAACTTAATGAGTATTAAGATTTCAAGTATCAAATTCGTTGAGTTTCTTATGTATTAATTCTTCAAGCATATACTCAACATTCCTCTCCTCCTTTTTGACAACATCAAAAAGCTCATAGAAAGGATAAAAAATTATCATCAAAATCAATATCAAGGCATTAAATTGAGAGATGTATCAACTTTATAAAGTCAAATCAAATGAATCATCTCCTCCTTTTGAATGATATTTTTTTATAAATTATCTTGAATTCAAATATTAAAGGCTCTCTCCTTTTTGAATGAATATGACTTTTTAATTAGGTTTTCAAATATATACTTTTAAGCTTTAAGAGAAATAGAGCTTTTCAAAAGATTTGGCCATGAAATCAAGCATAACATTCACTTCAATATTCAATCTTTTCTTTTCTTAAGAAATTTTAGTCAATTAAGTTTGAAAAAGGTATGTATTAAAAATGTATCAAGCAAATAAAAATAAATAGTATCAAAGTAAAGAATAGTCATATTTTCTAATTTATTGCTTTGAGTAAAATTTATTTTAGTACAAATAAATCATAAGGATTGTGCAATTCACATCAAAAATTCAATATCAAATTCAAATTTTCAAATAAGTTTTAAACTTGAGTTTAGAAATTTATTTCTTAGAGTAAGAATATGTTTTCAATTTAATATAACTCTGATCAATTGTTAATAATAATCATGCAAATCAAAATATCAAACCAACATATTAATAATACCACTTTAAGTAATTTTTAATTTTTGAAGAATAATTTATTTATCTAAAACTATTTTAAATCAGTAGCACTTTAAATCACGTAAATCAAGCTGAATACATATATGAAAGCATAAATCGAGAAGACTATAAGGCATTTGATTGAAAGTTAAAATCAATGGAATAGAACTTAAAATAAGATAAATGTTTGAAAATTTGAGATTAATATTGATATTTTCAATATCAATTTATAGCAAATATCTCTCCTTCTATTTTCAAAAGTAAATACCATAAAATTCATTAGATGATATTTTTATATTTATTCTCCCCCTTTTTTTCTTAAGTTAAGCACCATTAATTGGTATCATATTAGTCTTTAACTAATACTAATTTTACTTTTAAGCTCAGATTTTAAAATTTGATTGATACCAACTTAGTAAGTAATTCATTTTAAATGAATTCTCTTTCTTACTTTTGCAAATAAAGGCATTTTTATTTAAATATTTTTTTAAGATCAAATTATTTTTTTTAGTTTTTTCATTCCCTATTGCACATATTTAAAATAAGCATATTGAATTTCTAACAATCAACCATCAATCAAATAATCAATCATAATCAGGATAGAGTGAATTTTTTTTTATGAAAATTTTACTTTCATTGATTTTAAAATAAAATATTTACAACAGGATATCTTCAATCATGATAACATCAAAATGATCAATTGATGTAAAGCATTTCTGAAATATTCATTGCACATTAGAAATGATGACACAATCAAATCAATCAAAGTATGAATCGATAAGTTAAAAAATATATAAATGCTTAAATCAAATATGAACAAATCAAGCAATATAAGTGATTTTGTTTTAGGTTTAAAAAATTATTTCTTTCGGCACAACTCAACCAAAATTAGAATAAAATTTATTTAAGAAAAATTTCTCCCTCATTTAGAAAATATAATTTCAATATTATATTTTTTTTCTCAAAATTATAGATTCAAAAAAGAATACTTTTCAAATTTAGCTAAGGAATAGCTTTAAGCTTTAAAAATCCAAGATAAATATATATTCTTCCAAAATAAAAAATTTGGATATATTATCATAAAAAGATTTGTTTAATTTTTTTTAATAATTATTTTTTTTTAAAAATATTTTTTTCTCAAGAAATATTACACATTGAGTTCAAAAAAGATATCAAATATTTATAATTTATCTCAAATATTATCATATTATAATATGGTTGTGCAAACTTAGACTTGAGACAAAGCATTCTTTTCTTTCTTTTCTTTTTTTTATCAAAAGATGGAGTACAAGACGATAAAATTTGATATCAATTATTTTAGTTTTTTTATCAAAAAAGATGAATCCATTAAGTTCAGATCAAATTATTTTAATAAGTTAATTTGAATTAATACAGTAGATTATGCAAATAAATCATAAAGAGATTTACTATTTAAATTTAGATCTTTCTTTTTTTAAGAAATATCCCTAAATTTAATTTAGAAAAGATATAAATTTTTTTGAATTTATCTCAAAAGATATCATATGAGCTATGCAAAACTAGATTTGAGATAAAATATTCTTTTTTTTTGTCGAAAAAAAGTAATGAAGTGCAAGGCAGAAAAAATCTATTTGATACCAATTATGAAACTTCACTTAAGGATGAATTCTTTGATACTAATACAAAATATGAATAAACAAGATCACATGAAAGCTAAGTATAAGTGAACCAACAAGTCAAGCAACAAATCAAAGCCTATTAATGATTTTTCATGAGATTCAAAAACTATTTATCTAGGATTTTCATTTAGAGTAAAATATTTTTCAAGATTAAGTTTGATACCAATTAATTATTAAAAATCATGATAGGATCAAACCATGCAAAGTATGATGGAATAAAAAGAAAAATAAACATGATTTTTCTAAAGCAAATTAAATAACTAGAATAACAAGAGTGCATAAATAGATCAAAATAATTTTACTTTTAATATTTCAACAATATTTTCTCATATTCAGTTTGAAATTATTTCTTTCCTATTTTTCATAACAAATGCTAGAAAATTTGACTTTCTTAACTCTCCCTTTTTGTTAGAAAATTAACTTTTCTTAATTCTTCCCCTTTGTTTTGCAATCAAAGCACATATTGAGTCAAATAAATAATATCAAAAATATTGAATTTTCATAAAAGATAAAATCTTCATTGATTAGAAAATAATGATTACAAAGATAAAATCAAAATGTATGAGAGCTATATCATATATAGATGCCAAAAATTGATTGAAAGGGTCACTAAAACTATGGAAAGGAATCCTAGCATCTTAAGCAAGTATATATTAGGATAATCCTAAGTTGTAGGTCTAGGCTAGGTAGAAGGAGAGTGTAGTCTAATATCTCCAAATGACTAGGCCTGATAGCAAACATCCTCCCTCACTGCAGTGAGTGCTCGAATCAATCTCCCAATGATAATGCCTCGATCTAATCTCATCTCATTTGGTATGCCTCTGATATATATCTCTAAAGCTCTGCACAGACTGATGCTACGATCTTGATGGATAGTCTCTCAACAAATGCATCCTCATCCAGTCTATTAGGTAATCATGAGCTAGTACCTGGATGGCTGGTCTGTGAAAGTGAAGCAATCTCTATTTGTTCATGCTGTTCTGCTAGCTCTTTATCCTGATATATACCATAATAGGCTCTACTATAGGAGTCTCATCATCATCATCTGCTATACCATGAGAGTTGATATCCTTAATACCCTTAATCATCATCTTGATCAAATACAAATCTTAAATGTGTAGCTGCTTAAGATAATTCAAGGTGCTCCTACTGGTCTGTATATGTGTAGCATGCATCCAATGCTATCAACATTTATCTTAATCTGCATATCTTTCACTTTGAAAACTAGACTTTCTCTTTCATTAGGAAAAATAATTCCAAAGTGCCATTGGAGAATAAGGACAACAAGATTAGAATAGAAATAGAGAGGAAAGATTCAATTTTTGTAGAAGAGGGGTTTGAAACGAATTACGACTCGAGAAAATTGATAATAGAATGATAGAGCCTTGAGATATTTTCAAATAGAAGAACTAATCCTAGAAAAAAGAGGTCGACTCCAACTAAATCAAGAGTCGGCTCCTTCAAGCAGAAAATAGTTCAAGTAGTTTTTGATTCAAAAAAATTTAATCAAGTTGAATGAGAATCAATAGGCAATCAAATCGATGATCAAGAAAGATATTTCAGTCAAATTGGGATATCAAGAATTAATCAATCATGGGAAAAAGATTATCAAGTAAAGGGACTCATGTAAAAGAAAATCTAGATATAGACTTTATGAGTTTTGGTTGAACTATGAAATTTCAAATCCTTAGGGATAAGCTAATATGTAATGTAATTCAACACATGAAGCACTTGAGATTTATGAATAGATGTTTTATCTTCAAGTACTTAGACCATGCAAAGTTTTAAAAAAATTTAATATTTAAGCATCTTATGGTGGAATGTCAAACATAGTTTTACTTGTATGTTCAGCAACTCAAAAATATTCATATCCAATTAAGCATCTTTTAATTTAAGTTTACCAATTACAAAATTAATATGGGGAAGCTATTATATCATATTGAATTTTAAGATAATTTCCATTCATACCATAGCATGATACCTCGAGGAGAATATATTAATCTCTTAAAATCAAAGTATTCAAATAATCAAAATCAATCAATCATACTAATCTTACTAATATATGAAAAGAATGTCAAGCAAGTAAACATAATATGAAATTATAGTGATCGATCATTAGAATTAATAGAATTAGTCAAACAAACATTGATTGTATGATGTGAGAAAAGTTTAGATTTTACCAATATCATCATCCATCCAAGTCAATTTCCAAGGCATCCAACTACAAGTATTTTCTCATTTCATTCCATTTGATCCTTGGTGTACCTGCAAAATCATTTACTAGTTTTTGGTACCCAAGTCATCTTGGATCCATGAAGGTTAGAGCTCATTGTTTCTTTTGGAATCCAAATTTGTTTGATAGAAGTTTGATTATTTATTTTAATATTACATTCAAAAATTTAATGGCCAACTTTATTACATTTAAAATACTTAATTGAAGGATTTTCAAATGAAACTTTTATAGACATGTTTTTGATAAATTTTTGTTTTCTTAATAAATTATAGCCAATTTCATCTTTATCAAAAATAGCTCTTTGATTATTTAATATAGCTTGAAGCTTTTGAGATCCAATTATAAACTTTTCAATCATGGACTTCAAGCTTTCAATCTCTTTCTTCAGTTTGATATTTTCTTCCAAAAGAGATTTTTTAGATTTACTCTTTTCTTTAGTAGAAAATTTTAGTTAATTAAGTTTTTCTTTCAACTTAAGATTTTCTTCAATCATAGATTTTTCATATTTTGAAAATCTTTTTTTTCTTTAACTAAGAAATATTCAGATTTGACTATGTTCTTCTTTTTCTTAGTTAGAGTTTTAATTTTTTCCAAGAAATCTTTTTTTTCTTTTGCAATATTTTTCAATAGATCTTTTTTTTCACTTAAGTTTGTCTTTCTCTTCAGCCAAAGGTAGGTTAGACTTTTTAAGCTCTTTATTTTGTAGCTTTATCTTTTTGTGTTCATTCATTAACTTATTAAAGGCTTCATATAATTCATTAAAAGTAAATTTAGAGGAGTGTTCATGATATACCTCATCACTTTGAGCCATGAGGCAACAACTTTCTATACCTTTCTTCTCTTTCTCATTCCCTTCTTTGCTTTGCTCCCCATTTATCAATGCCTTCTTTTTCTTTTGTTTCTTCTTTTTCTTTTTCTTTTCATCCTTATGAGCCATGAGGCATATGCCGGGGTGAGCTTTCTTTTCTTCTTGAGAGCTTGATTCTTCTATTTGATTTGCTTCCTCATAAGTTCTTTTCAATTTCTTCCATACATATTTTGCTGAAATACATGAAGAAATTACATTAAATACATTTAAGTCCAAGGAGCAATAAAGCATGTTCATGGCCTTAGAATTTAGGTGCATTGATTCTTTATCAATAAATGATGCATTGTGTATGTGAGGGACATTGATAATAATCTTTCATAGATTATAGTCATATGCTTGAATGAAGATATTTATCCTAGCTTTCCAATAAATATAATTTGAACCATTAAACAATGGGGGTCGATCAATGGAATGGTCTTCATTAAAAAAAGAATTCATTTTGGGTTGCTAAGATCTTTGGCTCTTGATAGTTAGGTCAACAATTAATAACAGAGCACCTCCTCTGATACCATTTGTTGCCTAGAGATAGCAACCCAAAAGGGAGGATGAATTGGATTCTTATAAATTTTTGTCCAAATTTTAATTCTAAATGAATATGTGCTTTACTTTAATTAATTCAACTTGATATGATTATGTAGTATATGCAAGAGAATCAAATATATATTAAACTATGCAAAAATTATAGCTAAGTTAAACAAGTAGTAATACAAATAAAGCAAGAAGTAAAGACAAGTAAAGCAAGAAAGTGAAGAACACAATCATAAACACTCAATGTTTATAGTGGTTCAGAGCAACCCACTCCTACGTCCACTCCCCAAGCTATTCTTGAGATTTTCACTATAATCTTTCCTTGATTATAGTGTGCTTGTTTTCATGGGCTCACAAACAAAATTCAGATGGTTTTTCAGGCTCACCAACCAAAATCTAATATCATTAATTTTTTTGGGCTCACTGACAATCTAGTTGGTTTTCAACAGAAGCACCAACCGCAATCTTTACAACATCCAATTACAAACATGGACTGGCCTAATCTCCAAGTTTTTTTTTCCAAAGAAACTTGTAAAGAAGTAAACATATAAGTATAAGTTTCTACACAAAAATAGAAGATAAAAATTAGAGCTCTTCGAAGCTTGAAGAAGTTGCTGTTGGATTGCTCAAATGATGCTTCAACTTTTCTTCTTGATGCTTGAGAGGATGACGATGACGTTGGAGATGATTTCTCTTTGAAAGCTTTCAATTCTACACACTAATTCCTCTCTTTTCTCCCTTTCCAATTGATATTCAATAAACCTTAATTAATTTAAAGATTTTTTCTTTTTAATCCACTTTTTTTCTTTTTCCATTGAGTCTTTAGCCTTTTATATGCTTGAAAGTGGCTTAAGAAGGAGTTTTAGCTGTTAGAAGGGCTAAAATAGTCGTTAGAGTGAAAAACTAGCCATTTGAACTAGTGTAGAAAACTAGCCATTATAGTTACTGAATCGGCTCAATTTTTAACTAGGTCGGCTCAGTCCAGACTGGGTCAGCTTAGTTTTCAACTAGGTTGGCTCAGTCCCCTAGGTCTTGAAAATTTGACTTTCTACACTTTCTATCTTTTGATCCCACTGAGACTAGGTTGGTTCAGTTTTAGACTAGATCGGCATAATTTGCATGCCATGCATGCCAGGCACTTTCCATTTCAAAAGGGGATAACCTAGGGGTCAGCCCTATGGTTGATTCTTTTGCTAAAACTTGATTTTCTTTCAAATTTGACATCCAAAAATATGAAAATGCCTCCAAAAGATTAGAATTTTTTTCTAGTTGCTCTTGAGGCTTTCAAAATATATTTTCTTCTTGCTTGATGAAATTATAATTTTGTCCTTCTTCAAGCATCATTATTAATTCAACTTCCTTGAAGATTTTGACTTGGTGATTTTTGTATGGATTTTTTCTTGGATTAGTTTATTCAATTTGAACACTTAGAAAATCCTACATCCAATCTTAAAATACATGATTAATAATATTTTTACTCAATATTTTTTAATCATCAAAATCAATCATAAGGTCAATAAGCCCACTCTCCGTAACAAACACCACATGGCCCGAGCTGCCTACTGATATTCTATTATGGCTGTCATTTTTATTTTGTTATGAGCTCCACCTATATAAAGGATCCTCTAGATATGTTTTCATCTGTAAGCTCTCATCTTTGCTTACAATCTTCTGAGTACTCTATTCTCCTTGGACAGAAAACTAACTTGACTGTCGGAGGGTCTTGTCGGAGCCATCCACCTTTGGTTTGAACTTCATCTTGGAGGTCTCATCGATGACCTCATCTTTTGCAACTCCAGCATGCTCTGGCATTTGAGGAAGGGACATTGAGCCATTATTCTTAAAAGAGTACCAAGTCGAGTTCATCTTCTTCCTTACTTTTGCTTTATTTTCTTCTGATCTCTCCTTATTTGAGCAAGATGCCATCCAAGCAAACTTCGACCCGACGATCCACCACCTTTGCCACCAGATCTCACCCGGATCAACCTTTTCCAACCTCATTGCCGGCACCTCAACCTCTGTCAGTAGTTATGGTGGATCTGGAGCACTTTGACCTACTAGTGCAGAAGGTTAAGGACCTTACTAAAGCAGTGCAGGCCATACGATAGCCTCTAGTACTAGTTCAATCAGAAAGACCCTTGCCGGAGTTCCAAGATTCGGTGCATGTTAGATGTATGCCCTAAAAGTCAGATAGGCCAACACTTGTAATATACTTTATAGAGATATTTTTATAATTTTAATTTAAAATTAATAAAAAATTATTTTCTATCATATTATATATATAAAGTGTTTGTGATACATCCACTGAGTTAACGGGCATGATAATATATATTCTTAAGAGCTGAGAATTTAGACCATATGTTATCATAATTAACTCATAAACTGCTTCTGATCGTAGAATCATTATGAGGATGGTGATCAATCTGAAAGATTAGTGTATGATCGCCTCCTCAGGATAGATGAGTCCTGAGTCTATGGTGTGGATACATCAAAGCAAGAGTATAGGTACTTATTAAGAATAAGGACACTGAGCATGACCACCTCGAGCAGTTATAAAGAAGTCTACCTTCTCATTGATGACTATCTCGATGTTGCAATTATTTGTTTGGTTCTTCGACTTGAGGTACATCAGCAGTTCACCTTGAGTGTATTACAGTTTGACCATACCATAACTCAGTCTCCTAGCCATTCAAAATCTTGAGGTGTATGTTGGCTATAGCATATTCTTTATAGGAATTGGATTGCACCAATAAGAGATCTATCAACCTTGGTAGAGGAAGAGCAGAACTATGATAATCATGAGATCGAGTCCTTAAGACCAAGGCCATGGTAGTATAAAATAATAGAAAGAGTTCCTATTAAGGTTTCACATCGAATTTAAATTGAGTGATTTATTCATATGACGAGTGTTAGGTTTGATGAGTTCACCTTCACCTTGATCCTATCAGGGCTCATAATAGAGGAACCTAATCACATAGGTAGCAACACCAAGAGATTCATATTCGGTTCTGATGAATTGCCATCACATACTATTAGGTGTTACTGATGGATTTTGGGATCAATTAGAATTATCTTGATGATCAATAATTCTAATTAGATGAATTAGAAAAGTTTTGGTCCATCGAAAGATGTTCTGATAATATCAATGATGGAGATCACGACATGTCTCATTACTATACAGAACTGAACCTAATTGGATTATACAAATAAGGATTTGGATCTTGATGTCATCAATTGGGTTAACCTAGTTTGATTGATTTAGATTAGATCCAATTAGGTTTAAGAAAATCATGCTAGCATGTGATTGGACCTGACTTTCTCCTTTTGTCATCATTCTAGTTCATCTTGACTGAGTCAAATTAGATTTGGCTCATCTAGAAGTCCTGTATGGGTTTGTCCTAGTCTAATTGGACCTTGTCCTGATCAGATCAGATCTTGTCTTGGCCTGATAAAGGCTTGTCCTGAAGAGTTCAGGGCTTGTCTTAAAATCGAAGCAAGGGTGTCAGGACAAGGTCTTTCGACCTAGTCTTTGCAGGACTTGACGGAGGAGGCATGCACCACGTGAAAGGAATATGCCCTACAAGCCAATCAAAATATGTATTTTGATAGGATATTCTTTATCTTCCAAACTCATGTAATGACATTTTTCAAATAAATAAAGGCATTTATTTCATCATATGCCGCATCTTATTTATTTATTTTATGATGAACCCTAAAAATTAGGGCTATGATTTTAGGATTATGATGAGATCATACCAGTAAGATCTAAAACCTTAAATCCCAATTTTAAATATTTCTATTGATGGTGCATTGATTAGGGGATTAACATTTCTAGTAAGACTGAAACATCCTATGTATGCTCGATGGAGAGGATGATTGATCTCACAGTCACCTATGTATGACACTAACACAAGAATATGGGTGCTCATTGGAGAATGAGTATACTAAATTGATCCAGCTTGAGAACATCTAATGGAGTCTTATCTACATGTCAATAGATGGTTCTCATAGTGAGAGTTATGCATGTAATCCTTTAATCTAAGACTATCATAGAACTTTATATGCATGAATCCATATTTTGATTCATACTCAATCATGACTCAGTCATGAATGGAGTGTTCTGGATTTGGTGGAATACATATGAAGATTGTGAGTATGTATACATGAAATTGATCACTCCTAGTAAGAGGAGATCACATCCTGCTTGCTTCAATCAAATGATGATTCAAGAAAACTTTGAGCAAAGCATGATAAAAATTAAAAATAGTTTCTAATATTTTATTAATCAAATCATCATCACATGATTGAGAGAAATATGAATTTAAAATTGGATTTGACATATTTTCATATCCAAAGTTATATTCAGGATGCAGGATGATCGAAGTATCTTGTTACACGGTAACTTTCCACTAAAGAATATTTTTGATATTTCTATCAAAATTTTATATCTTCTAGGTAGACATGATACATTACTAGACATCAATCTTATTTTATAGATTTGATCAAATTAAGGAGTTTAATTTGATAGTTAATTAGAAAGTGTTCTAATTGATCAAATCAGGTTAGCTAGTTTTGAATTAAATTGCTTTGATTGAGTTCTAACCAAATTAGGTCAAATCATATCCAAACCCACTACTGGCTAGATGTGAAACCCAATGGATCACATACAAAGAAAATTAATCAAAGATTTAATTGGATTAAATCATGTTTTGCAAATTAAATATATTAGCACATATTGCAAATTCTAGCACCTAATTTGAATTGGATTTGAATCGGATTCCAATTTGGACTAATTAGATCGAATTTGAGTCAAATCAAATTTTGTTTTTTATTTGGGTTGACCCTTGGCTTGTTGACCAGGGGGCTGGGGATCATATATCAGCAACCCACGAGCCAAAGTGTCTCTCTCTAGGTGCATGGGGTTTTGATCCATGCGCCAGGGACATGTGGTGCATGGAGATGTTTGGCACCCCATTTTTCCTTCTTATCCAAATTATTATTTTTCATAAGTATTTAAATTATGATGAGGTGTAGAGGAGAGTCCTTCTTCAAGTTAAAAACCTCCGTTATCTAATTGGAATTTGGATAAATAGAGACTCCTTGCCGCCCCAAACACTTTGGCGCCCCTTGGACCAAGTCAAAGGCCCTTGGGGCTTTGACTTTTCAAAGCTTACCTCCATGCCATTTTCAGATATAGAACCCCCTTTCCTAGCCATTGGATGGCCATCTAATCTGATCAAAGCCCTTAATAATTGGTGCCATTTGTAAAGAGTTGCGACTCTTCAAAAGAAAACTTATGTAGAATTTTTTTGAAGATTCCTACTTTAAGGCATCTTTTCGGAATAACTCTATGTAATTTCACATGGCTTGAAAATTAGAAGGGGGCATGAGATTCTAAGTGGGTGTGAGATATGCCTAGGGAGTGGGCGTGAGATATTCATGAAGGCACTCCTACGTATATTATAAATAGGGGTGCACTCCGAGAGTCCAAGTCATTCATAACTCTCTCCTTCTTTCTTACATACTCTTCCTAATTATCTAATTTCTCTCTTCCTTCCCTTGTTAAGACAAAGTTCTATTAAAGGACAAGAGGTCTGCTTTAGGACAAGGGCTTAGAAAGAGAGTAAAGAAAGATAAGGAGAATAGAAAGAAAGGAAAAGGTAGGCCAGGAAGGTGATAGCAAAGGTTAAGGAAGGTTTTGCCCAAATAATTAAAATTTTTATCATAAAAATTTTAATTAAAATAATCAAAGGTGCTAGTAGCTTGATCGAGTCTCCATGTGAATTAATGTTAGAGGGTGAATACATGGGCACCTGGTGGAACCCCTAATGGACTGCTGCCAGCAATCAAGGTCAAATTAGGGTTAAGCAATCAGAGGTATATTCCAATATCCTAATTTATGTTATAAATACATATGATATGATTTAAATTCTTATAAGGTGATCTTATGGCTCAGATTTGGTTTTATGATTTCATAATTTTTGCTTTGAAATCCATACTTCTGCACTGTACACCAAACCCTACAGTGGTATCAAAGCAAGCCTTATTAGGTTAAATCATATATTACTTTGCTTATGTGTAATGGCATAATCATAAATATGATATGATCATATTTAATTATTTAACATGTTATTAATATGATGTGATTGTATTTATTTTATCATAATTAAATTATGATGTTTATATCATTCTGTAAGGTTGCCTTGACATAGTGGCAAGTGTTCACTATATAATGATGGTTGTCCTAGAATAATTATTCATGTTAATATTCTTGTTATATATCATAATTGATATATTCATGTATATAGTATGATTAAAAATATGCATTAACACTAGTTAAAGCCTGCTATAAAATTATATTAAGTTGTAGTGCAATTAACTAATAGCAGAACCAGTCTTGATGTCTAGTTGATCAATCGATGTCTAGGAAAGTGGTTCATGATCGGTAAAGAGAACATGATTTTTAATTAATTCAATTGTCTAACCAAGCCAATTTATTGATATTTATGGAAAGCAACAGGGGGACCCCCACCTCTCTCCCATTTACCTAGCTGATTAGATTAATTTAATTCTTGATTGGGGTGCTTAGTGTTATATTCACTACATTAAGACTTTCCTTCATGCTAGGTCATTATTATATCATGAACCATATTAGATTTATTGTGTAACCACAAGACCTATTATGGGGACTAATATAATATTGATTTAGTGCATTGAGATGCTTATAGCATTTTGGGTATACTGCTTTGTTGCGTAACCACAAGAGCAGTTATATTCCATTTTGACTATATAGAAATGAAGGGTCTTACTTAACTAAAACATTATAGTTTGTTATGCAACCATAAGGCTATTAATATTTTAGAGGCTAGAATTTTATTGAGAACTGCATGAGATGCATTCGAAAAGAGTTTCCTACCTTTGAACTTATAAAAAGTTTGTTGTGCAACCACAAGATCTTTTATAAGGAATTAGGGTCTCTATCATAGTAAGAAAATCAATTAGGTTTTTTTGATTATCATATTGGAGGGTTATGATATTCGATAAAATAGTAGAAGATATAATTAAATTAAAGTTCTAATTTAATTATAAATGTTATCATGGGTTGTTTGCTTATAAAATATTCTTTATTATATAGATTAAATGGCTTCTTCACTTTCACTGCATTCAATTTTGGATTCAAATAAATTAATCGAACCTAATTATGTGGACTGGTTGAGAAACCTAAAAATAGTACTCAGCTAAGAAAAGCTCTCCTATATTCTTAATTCTCCTGATCCTAAGCTATTAGGGGAAGATGCTACAGAGGAAGAAAAATCCACATACAAGATGTGGTAAAATAATTCACTTACTATCAAATGCATCATACTGGCCTTCATGAGTAATGAATTATAGAGGCAATATGATGGCATGGATACTCCATCCATATTGCTCAATTTAAAAGAGCTTTATGGAGAATAGAGTAGAACTGCTAGATATAAGATATCTAAGCAGCTATTCCATGCCAGAATGACAAAAGGATCATCTGTGCAAGATTATGTACTAATGGTAATTGACCCAATCATTCGATTAAGTCAATTAGATTTTATCATGAATGGAGAGTTAAGTTAGGATTTGATCCTGTAATCACTCTCAAAATCATTTTCTCAGTTTATCATAAACTATCATATGAACAAACTGAATACTTTTCTGCCTGAGCTGTTAAATATGTTGAAAACAATAGAGAGCTCCTTCTTCTTGTAGATAGAATCTCAAAAAAGAAGGCAGGCAACAAGGGTTCTAAGGGGAGGTTGAATCCTAAAGATAGTATAAATAAGAGAAAAAAGGGAAAGAAGGTCTCCAGATAGACGACCTATTTTTACTATGGCAAAGCAGATTATTGGAAGAGGAATTGCAAGGCTTACCTTGCAACTATGAGGACTGGTGCAAATATTGCACCACAAGGTTTGTATGAGATACATACAATATTGTCATTAAATTTTTTCATTTCAAACTCTTGGATATTAGATATCGGCTGTGATTTTTATATCTGCAAATCTTTGCAGGAACTGTAGAAAATTAGAAGTTTGAAAAAGGATGACTTTAAGCTCTATGGTACTAGAGGAGAGTCCATCCAAGCAAAAGCTGTAGGAACAAATATTTTGAAGTTGCCTTCTAGAAAGATCTTAAAGCTTACAAATTATTATTATATGCCTAAGAGCATTAAAAATATTATATCTATACCCTTGTTATTAAAATAAGATTATAGACTTGATGTAATGAGCAAAGGTTGGTCGATTAAATATTCTAATGAAATAATATATTTTTGCATTTTTAACAATGGTCTATTGATTTTATGTTTGGATGATAATATATTTCTTGTTAATGAAAATAGAAAATGAAAGAGAGAAGACATAAATAATACTTTATTGTGGCACTATCGACTTGGTCATATTAGTGAGACTAGGATTAACAAGTTATACAAAGAAAAGTTCTTTGACCCTTATGACTAAGAATCATTAGGAACTTGTGAATCATGTCTCATGGGTAAAATGACCAAGACTCTATTTAGTGGACATGAAGAAAGGATAAGTGAGTTATTAGAACTTGTATATATAGATGTATGTGGTCCTATGAGAACTCAGACTAGAGGAGGATACTCTTATTTTATAATATTCACTGATGATTTATCTAGATTTGGATATATGTATTTTATGAAACATAAATTTGAAGTCTTTGATAAATTTAAAGAGTATCAAAGTATGATCGAGAAACAAACTAGAAAGAGTATAAAAAATTTTTGATCTGATCAAGGAGGAGAATACTTATCTAGTGAATTTCTAGACTATCTTAAAATAAAGAAGATTCTCTCTGAATGGATCCCTCCTTATACACCATAGTTAAATAGTGTAGCCGAAAGGAGGAATCATACTTTATTAGACATGGTACGATCCATGATGTGCTTCTTAGAGTTACCTATTTTATTTTGGGGTCATATCCTAGAGATCACAGTATACATCTTGAATAGAGTACCTTCTAAGTCTATATCAAGTACTCCATATGAGATATGGAGAGAAAAGAAATCTAATCTTAAGTATCTTAAGATATGAGATTGTTCGGTATATGTCAAAAAAAATTTTGGAGATAAGCTTGATGCTACAGCAGATAGATATCTATTTGTAGGATATCCTAGAGATAGTATGGGATATTTTTTCTACCATCCTATTGAACAAAAGATGTTTGTAAGTAGGCATGCAACTTTCATGGAGAAAGAGTTCATCCTAGAATAAGACAGTGGGAGAAACATTGAACTTAATAAAGTTCAAGAAAAATAAATAAAAATTGCTCAACAAAATGAACACATAAATAAGGAAGAACCTGAACACACAAGTCCTATCCGAAGGTCTGATAGAGTGCGACATGCAGCTATGAGATGGACTCATTATTGAAAATAATGAAGTGCAAGTCATTATGAATGACAAACCTCTAACCTATACGGAAGTAGTTATAAGTAAAGACTCTGACAAATGGCTGGCAACCATGCAATCCAAAATGGATTCTATGTATGCCAACAAAGTATGAACTATAGTGGATGTACCAGAGTGTGTGAACCCTATTGGATGCAAATGAGTCTTTAAGAAAAATATTGGAGCAGATGGCCAAGTTGAAACCTATATGGCCAGATTGGTGGCTAAGAATTTTAGGCAAAAATAGGAGATTGATTATGATGAAATATTTTCACCTATTATCATGCTCAAATTTATTTGGATTATGCTTGCCATAGCAGCATACCATGATTATCAAATATGGCAAATGGATGTGAAGACCACTTTTCTTAATGGTTTCTTTGAGGAGGAGGTCTATATATCACAACCAGAGGGATTTGTCTCAAGTGAGAGACCAAATTAGGTATGCAAGCTTAAGAGATCTATTTACGGATTAAATCGAGCATCAAGGAGTTGGAACATCTATTTTAATGTTACAGACAAAGAGTTTGGCTTCATCAAGAATGTGGATGAACCATATGTGTACAAGAAGACTAATGGAAGTACCATAGTTTTCTTGATTCTATATATAGATGATATACTCCTCATTAGGAATGATATCCCAATGTTACAATCGGTCAAGTTATAGCTATCAAATAAGTTTTTTATGAAAGACTTGGGAGAAGCATCTTATATACTTAGTATAAATATCTATAGAAATAGATCTAACAGGATGCTAGGCTTGTTCTGATCTAGGTACATTGACTTAATACTGAAAAGGTTAGTATGGATTAGAGTAAAAGAGGTTACTTATCTATGAGTCAAGGCATACATCTCTCTAAGAAGATGTCTCCTAAGATATCTGAAGAGAGAAATGGAATGAGTTCTATTCCTTATGCTTCAGCTGTAGGATCAATAATGTATGCCATGTTATGTACCAGGCCTGATGTTGCTTATGCTTTAAGCATAGCTAGTAGATTTCAAGCTAATCCAGGAGAGGATCATTAGAAAGCTATGAAAAATATTCTTAAATACTTGAGAAGGACTAAGGATATTTTTCTAGTATATGGTATATCTGATCTTAAACTAGAAGCTTATTCTGACTCTAATTTTCAATCAGATCTAGATGATAGCAAATCCATTTTAGGGTATGCCTTTACTCTGAATGGTGGAGTAGGGAGTTGAAAAGTACTAAGCAACCAACTATAGCTGACTCAACTACTAAGGTAGAGTATATTGCTGCAAGTGAAGCTACCAAGAAAGCTATCTAGATGAAGAAGTTCATCACTGAATTGGATGTTGTTCCCAAGATTGAGAACCCAGTACCACTTTACTATGATAATACTGGCACTGTTGTTCAAGCTGAGGAACCAAGGTCTCACCATAAATTCAAGCACATTTTGAGATGTTTCCATCTCGTTCGTGAAATAATCAAGAGACAGGATGTTGTCATTGAGCAAGTAAATATAAAGAACAATATAGCAGATCCATTCACTAAAACTTTACCATAACAGTAGTTCGATGGTCACCTCAATTTTGTGGGGTTAAAATATAAGGATGATTGGCTTTAGTGCAAGTGGGAGATTGAAAGGAATATGCCCTACAAGCTAATCAAAATATGTATTTTGATTGCATATTCTTTATCTTCCAAACTTATGTAATGCCATTTTTCAAATAAATAAAGGCATTTATTTCATCATATGTTGCATCTTATTTATTTATTTTATGATGAACCCTATAAATTAGGACTATGATTTTAGGATTATGATGTGGTCATACCAATGAGATCTAAAATCTTAAAATCATAATTTTAAATATTCTTAATCGATGGAATATTGATTAGGAGATCAATATTTTTGGTAAGACTAGCACATCCTATGTATGCTCGATGGAGAGGATGATTGATCTCATAGTCACCTGTGTATGACACTAATACAAGAATATGGATGCTCATTGGAAAAAGAGTTCACTGAATTGATCCAACTTGAGAACATCTAATGGAGTCTTATCTACATGTCAATAGATGGTTCTCATAGTGGGAGTTATGCATGTAATCCTTTGATCTGAGACTATCATAGAATATTGTATGAACAAATCCATGATTCAGTCACGAATGGGGTGTTCTAAATATGCTAGAAAATATATGGAGATTGTGAGTAGGTCAACATGGAATCAATCACTCCTAGTAAGAGGAGATCGCATCCTATTTACTTCAATCAAATGATGATTCAAGAAAACATTGATCAAAGCATGATGAAAAATAGAAATGGTTTCTAATATTTCATTAATCGAATCATCATCATGTGCTTGAGAGAAATATGAATATAAAATTTGGTTTAACATATTTTTATATCCAAAGTTATATTCAAAATGTAGGGTGATCGAAGGATCTTATTGCACGGTAACTTTCCACTAAAGGATATTTTTGGTATTTCTATCAAAATTCCATATCTTCTAAGTAGACATGATACGTTGCTAGATATCAATCTTATTTTATAGATTTGATCAAATTAAAGAGTTTAGCTTGATCGTTAATTAAAAAGTATTCTAATTGATCAAATCGGATTAGCTAGTTTTGACCTAAATCGGTTGGGTTGAGTTCAAATCAAATTAGGTCAAATCATACCTAAACCCACTGCTAGCTAGATGTGAAACCCAATGGGTCACACACAAAGAGAATTGATTAGGGATTTAATCAGATTAAATCATGTTTGCAAATTAAATATGCTGGCACATATTGCAAACCCAAGCACCCAGATTCGAATTGGATTCGAATCGGGTTCTGATTTGGGCTAATTAGATCTAATTTGAGTCAAATCAAATTTGGTTCTTTATTTGGGTTGACCCTTGGCTTGTTGACCAGGGGTCTGGAGGTCACATATCAGCAACCCACATGCCAGAGACTCTCTCTCTTGGTGCATGAGGTTTTGATCCATACGCCAAGGACATATGGCGCATGGAGATGTTTGGCGCCCCAATTATCATTCTTATCCAAACCATTATTTTACATAAGTGTTGAAATTATGAGGCACAAAGGAGAGACCTTCTGCAAGTTAAAAACCTCCATTATCTAATTGGAATTTGGATAAATAGAGACTCCTTGCTACCCCAAACACTTTGGCACCCCTTGGACCAAGTCAAAGGCCCTTGGGGCTTTGACTTTTCAAAGCTTATCTCTATGCCATTTTCAGATATGGCACCCTCTTTGCTAGCCATTCGATGGCCATCTAATCTGATCAAAGCCCTTAATAATTAGCGCCATTTGTAAAGAGTTGCAACTCTTCATAAGAAATCTCACGTAGAATTTTTTTGAAGAGTCCTTCTACTTTAAGGCACCTTTTTGGAATAACTCTACGTAATTTCATGTGACATGAAAATCAGAAGGGGGCATGAGATTCAGAGTGGGCATGAGGTATGCCTAGGGAGTGGGCATGAGATATTTATGAAGGCACCCCTACATACATTATAAATAAGGGTGCGCTCCAGGAGTCCAAGTCATTCAGAACTCTCTCCTTCTTTCTTACATACTCTCCCTAATTGTCCAATTTCACTCTTCCTTCCCTTTTTAAGATAAAGTCCTATTAAAGGATAAGAAATCTACTTTAGGACATGGGCTTAGAAAAAGTGTAAAGGAAGACAAGGAGAATAGAAAGAAAGAAAAGGTTAGGCCACGAAGGTGACAGCAAAGGTTAAGGAAGGTTATGCCCAAATAATTAAAATCTTTTTATAAAAATTTTAATTAAAATAATTAGAGGTGCTAGTGGCCTGATCGATCCTCGTGTGGATCAACATTGGAGGATGAACATATGGGCACCTGATGGAACCCCTGACGGACTGCTACTGGTAATCAAGGTCAAGTTAGGATTAAGCGATCAAAGGTATGTTCTAATATCCTAATTTATATTATAAATACATATGATATGATTTAAATTCTAATAAGATGATCCTAAGGCTCGGGTTTGGTTTTATGATTTCATAATTTTTGCTTTAAAATCCATGCTTCCACTCTGTATGTCAAACCGTACACCCTATAGAGTATATCTGAGGGCGCACGCCCCTATGTGATTTCATGGAGGAAATGAGGGCACATGCCCCCTTATGGCATGCGCCCTTAGTGGATAAGGGTGGAGGTGGTTTGAAAAGTTCAAACATCTAGGAGATAATGTCTTGCACTAATCCATCTCTATCCCCTCTTCTCCATGCCAATTTCCCCTTGGTTTTGGGTGACAAAATGAAGGAAATTCTGAATGAGGCATAGGATTGTGGCATGGAGTCCTGCTTTAAGCAAATTAGTTGATTAAATCCCTAGGACTCTAGGGCTGCACATAGGTCTATAAATATACCTCTTGCCAAAGGTGTTTGGCATTGCAATTAGTCCATGGCAAAGCCCTGTCCTGTTGGAAAACATGCAGGGTTTCATGCTTGTATTTCAAAACTTTCTTTTTGAAAATTGACGCAATGAAAGATGTAGATTAAACTATTTAATCTAATAATGCATGTGATCTAATCACTAAACCCTACATCCAGGATCTACAACATGTTATGATGCAAACATAAATTTGAAAATTTAAAATAAGGATGATTGGTATTGATCAAATCAATACCTAGATTTAGAGCTATTCTAGAAAACCTAGATCATATCTAGGTTAGATAAAAGATCAAATCTTATACCTTTGCATGGGTCGAGAACACCATGGCTGAATCTCAACATTATCCTTTATTGCTTGGAGCCACACCACACATCCATCCTCTATGGATAGTCTACACTAGGCTGTAACACAAATCGAAAGTTCATCGAACGAAGATCCGCTTGAAGTACTAGCTTCTCGCAGATCCCTTCTGATGGTTAATCAAAAAATATTCTTCGGATCTCTTAGATACTCCAAGAGATGAAGAATAAGAGAAGGAATAAGGAAGAAATTCAACTTTTGGATCTTCTAAAAATTAGAAAATAAAAGGCTAATAAAAATTGTCCTAAGAGAAGACACATCTTCTCTTTCTGGATATCAATCATTGATGTCTTGAACACATCTCCATGTCAAGACAATAGGAGAACTTCTCCACTAGAATTTTCTCATGCTTCTAGATTTCTTACTCTCTGATTTTTCTTATAAAAAATCATGTAAAAAGATGGAGAAGAAGGGTTTTCAAAGAAAATCTAATAGAATACTTTCTTCTCTTCTTCTTCTCTCATCAGGACATGATTAAATCATGTCTAAAGAGGACCACCATCCCCCAACTCCTTGGTGCACTCATCCTCCATGACCTCTCCCTCTCACTCTCAGATTTTTCTCATAGAAAAATCACATAAAATAAGAAGAAAAAAAACTTGTAAGAAAATCATAAGAGAAGACAATCTTCTCTCTTACCTTTTTCTCTTCGAGATATCAACTTTTGATGTCTTATTGAAGTCTCTTCTCCAAAGAAATTTGCATCCAAAGCCTCCCATGCCTCTTCCTCTTTTTTTCCTATTTTTTCATTAATTTTTTAGGATTTTTCACATCAAAACATGAAAAGAGGCATCCTCCTTTTTTAAATCTAATAGACTAGGTCAAAACCTTGTCTAATTAGGATTTCATGGAGTTTTGGTGGCGTCCAACTCTTGGATGCCACCTTCTATAATTTTTGGTGTGGAATACCTAAAAATAATGCATAAAAATAAAGAAGAATAAGTCACACAAAAATAACGAGGCATGGAGAAAGATTCCAAAGGGAGAGGAGAGGAGTTTTAGGTTTTAAGGACTCTATCAAATAGAATCCAACTCAAAACCTATTTTCAAATTTGATCAAGTCAAATTTATTTCAAACTCTTCAAAAAATGGGAATGGAATATATTTCTTAGTCTTGGAAAAAAGTTACATAAAATATCTAAAATAAAAAATGATTGTAGGCTCTCTTAGGTGGCACAAGGAAGGAGTCCTTCTCTAACTAGGACTCTTCTATTTTAACTAGATCAAAACCTTTTGAATCTAATTCAAAATAGTTTTGAGTCAACCTAATTAATAGATAATCTTAATCTAATTAGAAGCCTAATAAAATTAAATTAAATATAAATTTAATTTAATTTTTAATCAAATTAGAAATTAGGTGCACTCAAGTCCTAATTGAACTAGGACTTGTTCTTCCTTGCAATTGACTTATCCAATAAACTAATAAGACTTAATCTAATTAAATTCAAACTAATTCTAATTAAATTTAATTTAACTAGACTTGATCTTAGCTTGATTACTCAATCAAATTGAGCTAATTAGTAATTCAATTACTAATCGATCCTCCTGCAATACTTGCACTTGATCGATCATCAATCATATTAATGATTCAATCACAAAACAATTTTTAATCATTGATCAACCATCTGATTAGATTACAATCTCTAATGTATGTGACCCCATAGGTTCGAACCAAAGTCAATAGCATAGAAACTAATTCCTATATCTATCAAAATAATCATCTAGCAATGGTACCCGACATCCAGATAAATCGAATTTATGCAAAGCAACATTCCTAGAACCCTGGCTGTGGTTACCATATAATTCTTCATTTTGATCAAAAATACTTTGGATGACATTGAGTTAGCTATCAACACTTATATAAGTCATCCATATTATGTTTCAAAATTTTGCAAGTCACGTGACTCCTCACGAGGATTATCCAGGCCTAAGTTTTGCTAAATTAAAACACAGTGAGACATTCGCTTTCTGAAGTTAATCAAGAGTGATCAATCCCATCTTGATTCACATACCAACTCTACAAGTATTTGACTGTACCTAAAAACTTTCTATTACTATATTAGAAATATAGGTAGGTCAGCACCAAAGTATAGTGAGTTGCTTATAAGTCATCGTGGTAATTTCAGATCGGAGGGACACTTATACCCATCGGCCTTAACTAGCTACTCTTGACAGTAGAGTACTACATTGATCATGTTCAGTACAGATGTACTCCTACATCTCATCTAGATGCCATATCAGTATCTTCACACCACTTGGTTATGAGGACAACCAATGAATATGACATACAGCAATCTATACTCGATAAATTATCGTCATAATTAATAATCTATCATTTGATCATGAACTATTTAAGAATAATTCGATAAATTTCTTTTTATCGATTGAGTGTGGTTTTAAGAACTTCATCATAATTTAGATGTTTATTTAAGAAAGATAGAATTTTTTTGATGAATAAGCCAAATAACTAATATTATTTGATAATTCATATACTAATTTTAATCATTTACAACTTAGATGATTGGCTTTAAGACATATTTTCTAACAACTCCTACTTGGACTAAAGCCAATCGGAATGATATCAAATATCCTATCTTCTACTTAAGCTCGTAGAACTCCTTAGTTCCAAGGCTTCAGCAAATGGATCGGTCAAGTTCTCCTTTTCCATCGATCTTCTTAAGGTCGATGTTACCCTAATCTAAAATCAAAGATGATAGCAATGTAGAGTATAGTGTTCCTTTAGTTCTTTCGCCTAAGCTATGGCTCTAGTGCTATGATAGGACTGAACCAACATTGAAGGGTGCCACTCCAAACCTACTAATAAACCTTCGCAATTGTACAACGTACATGGAAGCATCATATGCCATAATGTACTCTTCATCACTAATAGAATAGGCTATAATATTCTACTTGGAACCATTTTGGTAGGTTGCTGCTCTAATTAGGATAAATTCATGATCTGACACTCTCTTGCTATTATCTTTATCTGACTAAAAATTAAAATCAAAACTCCATAAGTTTTTAGTTAGTATCTCCATATTTGAGTCATTGGACTTTAGTATTTCTCAAATACTTAAGAATTGTCTATACAATCTTCCTGTGGTTCTTATGTTAGAAAATATGTAGGGTTTCATGCTTGAATTTCAAAATTTTTTTGAAATAAAATGTAGCAGAAGATGTAGATTAAACTATTTAATCTACAAAAGTATGTAAGCAATTACTAAACCCTACATCTAGAACTTATAACAAGTCATAATGTATACATAAATCTGAAAATCAATATTTTGTTATCGATCCAATCAAAACCCTAGATCTAAAATAGTTCTAGATCTAAATCCAAGATCGCATCAAAGTGAGAGAAGAGATCAAATCTCTTACCTTCACATGAGTCAAGAACTCCATGGTTGATTCCATTATAGTCCTTTGTTGATTAGAGCCGCACACGTGTTCGACTTCTATAGGTAATCCACACAAAGCTGCAAATACAAATCGAAAGTTTGTCGAATGAATATCCGCTCGAAGTGCTAGCTTCTCGCGGATCTCTCCTGATGGTTAATCTAAAAATTATTCTTACAATCTCTTAGACACTCCAAGAGATGAAAAACATGAGGAATAAGAAAAAAATCAAACATTTAGATCTTGCAAAAATTAGAAACAAAAATATATGAGAAAAGCCATAAAAGAAGATAAATCTTCTTTTTCAGGACATCAATGACTGGTGTCCTGAAAACATCTCTATGTTAGGACAAGAGGAGATCTTCTCCTCTAGATTTTTTTCATGCTTTTAGATCTAATATTCTCTTATTTTTCTCAAAGAAAAATTCCACCAAAATTAGAGAATAAGAATTCTCAAAGAAATCCTAAGAGAAGACCTTGCTTCTCTTCTTTTTCTATCATCAGGACATGATCAGATCATGTCCAAAAAAGACCACCATGCCCCAACATCATGAAGCAGTCATCCCCATGCCCTCTCCCTCTCTCTCTCTTAGATTTTTATCACATAAAAATAAATAAAGTAATAAGAAGAAAAAGGTTAAAAGAAAATAACAGGAGAAGACAATCTTCTCTTACCTTTGTCCCTTCAAGACATCAACTTTTGATGTCTAGATGAAGACCTCTTCTCAAAGAAATATGGCACCTCAACATCCCATGCCTTCTCATCCTTTTTCTCTACCTTTTGCATTGAAATCCCAGAAGAAAACTCACGCATAAGGGCCTAAAAAAGTGGCACCTACAAATATGAAGGCTAGGTCAAAAGACCTAGTCAAACTAGGATTCTTTAGTGGCATTGGAAAACATTCTTAGGTGTGGGGAAACTCACGTAAATATCAAAAAATAAATGGTGGGGCCTGGGTTATATGACCACAAGGGAGGAGTGAGAATCCCAGTCCAACTAGGACTCCTCTTATTTGACCAGGTCAAAACTATTTTGAACCTAAATCAAATCTTATTTAAATGAGATTAAATGCAACCTAATTAAGTATGATCCTAGTCCAACTAGGAGCTCAATTAAATTTGATTAAATTATATTTAATTTTGATTTAAATTCTAACTCAATTAGAAATTAGGTGCACTCAAATCCTAGTCCAACTAGAAATTATTTTTTCTTGCAATTAGCTTATCCAATAAATCAATTGGACTTAATCCAATTAAGTCTAAATTAATTTTAATTTAATATAATTCAATTAGACTTGATCTCAGCCTGATTGCTCAATCAAATTGAGCTAATTAGCAATCCAATTGCTAATCGATCCTCTTACGACACTTGCATTAGGTCAAACATCAATCGTATTGATAGTTTGACCTTAGAACGATCCTTAATCATCGATTAACCATCTGATTAGATTACAACCTCTAATGTGTATGACTCCATAGATTTGAACTTAAGTCGATAGCATAGAAACTAATTTTTGTATCAATCAAAATGATCATCTAGCAATGGTACCGACGTCCCGATAGGATGAATGTATGTAAAGCAATATTCTTAGAATCCTAGCCCATGGTGCTCAAGATAACTTCGAGTAAGCTATCAACATTCATACAAGTCATCTCTATTGTGTCTTAAAATTTTGTAAATCCCATGACTCTTCATCAAGATTATCCAGGCTTAGGTTTTGCTAAATTGAAATACAATGAGTCATTCTCTTCCTAAAGTTAATCAGGAGTGGTCAATCCCATCTTATCTCACACATCGACTCTAAAAGTACTTGATTGCAGCTAGAAACTTTTTGAACCTATATTAGAAATTTAGACAGTCCGGCACTAAAGTATAATGAGTTGCTTGCAAGTCACCATAGTGATCTTAGGTCGAAGGGATACTTATATCCATTGGCCTTAGCTAGCTACTCTTGACAGTAGAGTGCTACATTGATCACATTTAGTGTAGATGTATTTCTACATCTCACCTAAATGCCATACCAGTGTCTCCACACCACTTGGTTATGAAGACAACCAATGACATATAGCATACAACGACCTACGCTCGATATGTTATCGTCCTTGTTAATAACTTATTATTTGATCGTGAATAGTTTAAGAATCATCCGATAAATCCTTCTTTATCGATTGATTATAGTTCTAAGAACTTCATCATAATTTAGGAGTTTGTTTAAGTAAGATAGAACTTCTATGATGAATTAGCCAAAAAACTATTATTGTTTGATAATTCATATACTAATTCCAATCATCTACCACTTAGATGATTGACTTTAGAACATATTTTCCAATATCTTACCTAGATTAGACTGATATCTACTCACTACCTCTAGTGAGTATACCATGTCTGGTCTAGTACATGGAGAAATAAGATGATAGCTAAATCTTTATTCCTTGTAATGCTAGAATATCATTTTCGATTAAAAAAAATTTATCTACAAACAACACAAGGAATAATACTACAGAACCTTTTGCCCACTTACAAATGTAGGGTTTCTCATTGTTCATAACAAAGACATACATTCAAAATGCTTGTTCCAACTTCGAGATAATAGCCAAACGGACTTTGTAGGTCTCTATCTTTCCATCTGTGCTACTCTGATCCTTTGAAAATCTATTCACACCTAATAGATTTTATCCCTTCAGGTGAATCAACTAGTGTCCACACACTATTGATTTCAATGAACTCTAATTTGGATTTTATGGCTCCAAGCCTCTTCTTAGAGTTAGATCTCTGTATAGCATCCATATAGATGATCAGATCCTTATTGTTCTCATCGAGCTCAACAAAATCACCATCCTAGTCCTAGATACTGAAGTATCTATCTAGCTAATGCGGTACTCTACCAGATCTCCTTAAAGATGTCAAATTAATGGGCTCTAGATTTGATCTAATCAAATCCAGTTCTATAAGTTTACAAGATCATGTTAGTTCTTTCTTCCAATTAAACTTCTTCAAGTTCAACTTGATAGGCATCAGTTCCTTCTCCAAGGAACTTCTTTTTCAAAAAGAATATTTTACTACTGATGAACATCTTATATTCTTCAACATGGTAGAATTAATAATTTCTTATAAACATTCACCTATGGGACCAGTTTCCAAGTTTATCTATGTACAAACATTTGATGTAGGTTGGACAACCTCAAATCTGAACATGAGAGAGTCTAGGTTTATATCCTTCCATATCCCATATAGAGTCTTTGTGATAGATTTACTTGAAATAATTTTTAGAGCAAAATAATTAGTCTCAAGAGCTTAAACCTAAAATAGGTAGATTAGTAAATTCCATCGTGGATCGAACCATGTCTAACAAAGTTCAATTTCTCCTTTTCGATACACTATGTTTGGAAAGGAGTCTAAGAGAGAATCCTATTCTCTTCTAGATATGTCAAAGATTTACTAGATAAGTATTCATCTTATTGATCTGATTAAAGAGTTCTAATATCATTTTTAGTTTGTTTTTCTATTATGTTATTGAAACATTTGAACATTTCAAATGATTCAGGCTAGATGCTGAAGAAAAATCTACATTTTCCATCATAGGATCGTTCAGATTCGATTAGATCTAAATCATTTTTAAAAAAAAAAATCTAACTTGATTCAATCAGATCTGAAAGTTCTCAAATCTGATTTAAAGTATCTAATATTAAAAATAAAATTAAAATAAAATAAGAAAACAACTTTTGTACTTGATTAGGATAAACTTGTTATCCGGATGATGATCATGATGCTCCTGAGGTCTTGGATCAAGCCACGCATGTGCCTGACCTCTACCAGTATCCACTCAAGTAAGATCTAGACACGATCTTCTTCTAAATCTAATTCTACAAATCAAATCTAGATTTGATTCATAGAGCCATCAAAATAATTGATGAAGACAGCGCGCTCATCTCATGAATACGTTGATTGTCTTCCTAATCTTTGCGCCAACAATTGGATCTTCCTTATTGAATTTGCCCTACCTCTTGGATGTGGAGAGGATAGAGAGAGGACCAGAGGGAGGCATGGAAGAGAGTAGGGGCAACTTTGTGGCATAAGGATGGGTGCAATCATAAAATCCTAGGTGTGGATAGGGTTTAAATAGACCCTACCGTGCCATGCAGTGCCACATCACTTCGACCAGTCATATTACTCGATTCAATGACATCTTAATCTGATTAGTGGAGTGATGTCACTTGATCCAATCAAGCTAGAGTCCCTTAGAATCCTCCATAGGTGGTGCCATAGATGGATAATGATGAAGTCTTGGCGCCCAAGACTCCATCTTCATCAAGCAATTTTAGAGTCCCATTTGTATGGGACTCATCCCTTTTCTCCATGTGCGCACGCCAACTAGGGGCGTGCACACATATTTGTGCATAGAAACCAAGATGGCATGCACCCTAAGGAGATCTCCAAGGGGGGTGCACCTCCCTATCCCTTCTTTCCTACATTGGGACAACTCATGTCCCGATAGTGATAGGAAATGGTAGGTGGCGATAGGAATTAGCAGGTGTTGTCTTATTTTCATCTGATGGATTAAGACAATCCTTTTCTAACCTAGACAAGCTCTAGTCAAATAAGGACAAACCCATATAGGATTCCCTGGTGAGCCCAAATCAATTTAGCTTAGCTGAGACAAACCAAAAAAACTATAGAAGGAGAAAGTTAGGCTCGATCATGTGCTAGCATGATTTTCTTGAACCTAATTGGATCTAATCCAAATCAATCGAACTGGATTAGCTTGATTGATCACATCCAGACCCAAACCCTTATTTGTATGATTCGGTTTGGTTCAGTTCCATATGGTAATGAGATTTGTAATGATCTCCATCATCGACATAATCGAAGAACCTTTCGATGGATTATAACTTTTTCGATTCATACAATTAGAATGATCGATCATTAAGATCATTCTACTTGCTTCCAAAATCCACCAATGACATCTAGTAGTACATGGTGGCAATCCATCAGAACTGAAAATGAACCTCTTAGTGCAGCTATCTGTGTGATTAGGTTCTTCTATCTTGAGCCCCAACAAGATTAAGGTTAAGATGAACTCGTCAAATCCAACATCCATCATATGAGTTAATCATTTGGTTCAAGTCTAATATGAGATCCTAATAGAAACTATTTCTACCATTTTCACATTGCCATGGCCATGGGCTTATGGATTCAATCTCATGATCATCATATAGCTACTCATCTACCGAGGTAGATAGACTCCTATTAGTGCAATCCAATTCCTAGAATGAACATGCTATAGCCAACATACACCTCAGAATTTTGAATGGCTAGGAGATCGAGTTATGGTATAGTCAAGCTATAACACCCTCAAGGTGAACTATCCTTGCACCTTAGATCAAAGAATCAGATACACCACTATAGCATCGAGCCTGTCATCGATGAGAAGGTAGATTTTCTTATGACTGCTCGAGGTGGTCATGCTTGTGCCCTCGACTTCTAATGAGTACTTGTACTCTCGCTTCAATGTCTCCACACCATAGATTCAAGACTCATCTATCCTGTGGAAGCGATCGTACACCAACCTTTCGGATCGATCATCATCCTCATGATGATCCAATAGTCAGGAGTAATTTATGAGTTAATTATGAAAATTCATATCTTAAATTTTTAACTCTTGAAGATATAAATTATCTTTATCATTAACTCAAAGGATGTATCATAGATACTTTAAATATACACTATGATAAAAAATAATTTTTTTATTAATTTATAGTCAAAATTATAAAATTGCTCATAGAAGTGTATTATAAGTGTCGGCCAATCTGGCTTCTAGGGCACACATCTAACAAACTTTCACTTGACCTAAAGTTAATTAGCTACAAATCTAAGCTCCATCTTCTTTAAGTGGGCTTCGATCTACTGTTGGCTCAATAGCTTCATTAGTGGGTTAGTCGAATTGTTTGCGGTATCGACTCTCTTGATCTCGACATATCCCTTCTTGAGGTAATTGCGGATGAGGTAGAATCACTGCATGATGTGCTTGGATTTTTGGCTAGAACTCAGCTCCTTAGCAAGAGCTATGGCATCATTATTATCATAGTATAGAGGGACGACATCTGATGGCATCACTCTTAGCTCTATGGCGAACTTCGAGAACCAAAATGCCTCCTTTCCAGCTTTCGATGTATCTATGTATTCTGCTTCCATGGTGGAGTCTGCTATCACCATTTGCTTAGAACTCTTTCAGCTAATAGCACCGCCATTGCATACGAACAGACATTCAAATGCCGACTTTCGATCATCTATGTTAGACATAAAATCTAAGTCTGTATATCTCTGGATCTGAAGTTCTCCATTACCAAAGACTAGAAACATATCCTTAGTCCTTTTTAAGTACTTAAGGATATACTTCATAGAAGTCCATTACTCTTCACCTAGATTCGACTGATACCTGCTCGTGACACTCATAGCATGGGCAATATCCGGTCGTATACATAGCATGGCGTACATGAGGCTCCTGATTGCTAAAGCATAAGAGATCTTGCTCATGCATTTAATCTCCTCGGGTGTGCTAGGACACATCTTCTTAAAGAGATGAATGCCATGTCTAAAGGGTATCAGACCCCTTTTTGAATTTTTCATGCTAAACCTTTTTAGCATCTTCTCTATATACATCTTCTGTGAAAGTTCTAGCATCATATTCAGTCTATCTCTATAGATCTTTATTTTCAATATAAAGGATGCTTCTCTTAGATCTTTCATAGAGAACTTCTTTGATAACCACATTTTGACTGTGGCAATATGGAAATATCTAGTTAGGAGGATGTCATCCATGTACAGTACGAGGACGATAATAATGCTCCCACTGCCCTTTTTGAATACACACTACTCCTCATTTTTGATGAAATTAAATGATTTGATTACATCATTGAAATGTGCATTCCAACTCTCAGATGCCTGCTTAAGTCCATATATGGACCTTTGCAGCTTGCAAACCTTGTGATCATTATTACTGGATGTGAAACTAAGTGGTTGTTCTACATAGATATCTTTCTCAAGATATCCATTTAAGAATGCCATTTTCATATCCATCTACCATATTTCATAATCAAAATAGATTGCAACAGCAAGCAATGTACAGATGGATTTTAGCATGGCTACTGGTGAGAAGGTGTTCTGATAGTCAATGCCTTCATGCTGACTATACCCTTTCGCTACTAGCCTAGCCTTGAATGTCTCTACATTTTCATCTGCACCTATCTTTCTCTTGTATATCCATTTACATCCAATAGGTACGATACCTTCAGATGGATCTACCAAGATCTAGATTTGGTTTGAGTGCATTGAATCAATTTCTGACTTCATTGCCTCTAACCATTTCTCAGAATCGATATCTTTTATTGCCTCATCATTGGTCTTAAGATCAACACCATGAACCCCATTTTTCATGAAAAATATTTTCTCAACATCTTTTGAAATAGTACCTAAGTACCTTTCTGGAGGATAGAAAATCCTAATTGATTTTCAAGGTAGAGGATGTAGTATTTGGACTGACTTAATCTGATTGGGTTTTATAGGTTCCTTAGCTCAATGCTGTTCAGAGATCTTCTCCTCGAGCCTGATCTATCTTCTGATACCACCATCTTGAATAAACTATTTTTTAAGAAAAATGGCATGTCAACTCACAATCATATTGTGGTCTTCTAGAAGATAGAAATAATATCTTAATAACTCTTTAGGATATCCTATGAACCAAGCTCTAAAGGATCTAGACTCTAACTTATCCGTTTGTTGTTTCTTGACATGGGTCAGACAACGCCACATTCTGAGCTAACTTAAACTTCGTTTCTTACCCTACCATATCTCATATGGTGTGGTAGAAATGATTTTAGAGAAAATTCTATTCAGTAAATATATTGCTGTCATTAGACTATATCGCCAAAGAAAATCAGGAAAGTCCGTAAAGCTCATCATGGATCAAACTATATCCAATAAGATCCGATTTCTCCATTCTAAAATCTTATTGAGTTGAGACGTTCTAGATGGAGTCCATTATGAGACTATGTCATTATCTTCGAGATAGTTTAGAAATTTTTGACTAAGGTATTCACCTCCTCGATCTGATCAAAAAATCTTAATAAATTTTTTGATTTATTTTTTCATTTCATGTCTAAATTTTTTAAACTTTTCAAAGGCTTTAGACTTATGTCGCATCAAATACACATACCCAAGTCAAGATAAATCATCAATAAAGATGATGAAGTAGACATAATTGCCTCTAGTCGGCACATCAAATGGGCTGCACATATCTATGTATACCAGGGCAAATAGGTCTGTGGCCCTTTCCCCATGACTTATAAAAGAAAGCTTGGTCATTTTTCCATGAAGGCATGATTAATAAATCGAATATGACTCAAAAGTCAACGGACTTAATAGTCCAAATTTTTCTAATTTGTTAACCCTAACTTCCACTATATGACCTAGCCTATGGTGCCATAGATATCTATTATTTAGACTATCCCTAGGTCACTTTGATCCTATGCCATTCATATTTTGCTCGATATTGAAAATAGAAATATCAATATGTAATTAGTAGAGATCATTAATAAGAAAACCACTTATAATTTTATTTCTTTCAAAAGGAATATTACAATGATCCTTAAGAAAACTAATTGCTTAGCCTTTCTACGCTAAACAAGAAATAAAAATCAAATTTCTACTTACTGCAGGCACATAAAAATAGTTCCTAAGTACTAGATCTAATCTTGATGGTAGTTGAAGAGAATAGGTTCCCACAATCACAGCAGCAACTCTTGCTCCATTTTTGATGCATAGGATCATCTCACCATCCCTCAACCTTCTACTCTTCTCAAGACCCTACATGAAAGTGCACAAGTGAGCACTAAAACCAGAGTCAAGCATCCAACTGGATGCAAAAGAAACTATTAGATTAGATTCAATAACGAGCATACCTCAAGAAGAACCTACTTCCTTTTTGTTCTTCAGGCTAGTCAGGTATAAAGGGTAGTTCTGCTTCCAATGGCCATCTATATTTCTTTGGCTCTCCCTTCTTCTTCTCTTCATCTATCTTCTGCTTTTTTGTAGACTTCTTCTTTCCAAAAAACTTTCTTTTGAAGGAAGTCTGCTCCACAGCAAGCACTGAGCCCTTTGAACCTTTCAAAGAAAGCTCAGCAGTAACTAGTATATTCATTAATTCTATTAAAGTACATTATAGCTTATGTATATAGAAGTTCATGATGAACTATCCATATGCATCAGTCAAGGACTGTAAGATCACATCAATTTGCAAGTCTCTATCTATCTTGACACCGAGCTTCTCAAGCTCTTCTAAGTTCTTGATCATCATCAGACAACGATCTTGGACCAACTGTGTTGAAAAATGTATCCTAAAGCCAATCATCAGCCTATTGATGGTTGAGCTATATTATAATTATAATTAATTTATTAATTAATAAAATATATTTTTAGCATTTTTATCAAAAGTTTTCATCATCTAACAAACTCCATTATTATGATGAAGTCCTTAGGACTATTTAGATTCGATAAAAAGAGGATTTATCGATTAGTCCTTAAAACTATTCATGATAAAATGATAGCCTATTAATAAGGATGACAGCATCTATCGAGCATAAGTCACTATATGCCATATAGGTCGGTTATCCTCTTAACCAAGTATTTTGGAAACACTTGTATGGCATGGCATATAGGTGAGATATAGGGATACATCATCACTGAATGTGACCAACTTTAGAGCATTCTACTACTAAGAATATCTCTTATGGGATATAGATATAAGTATTTTTAGACCTGAGATCACCTCAGTGACTTGCAAGCAACTCACTGTACTTTGGTATCGAACTAACTAAATTTTTAATTCAATAATGAAAGGCTTTTGGGCATAATCAAGTACTTGCAAAGTCAATGTGTGATCAAGATGGAATTGACCACTTCAAGAGTTGGAGTAGAATGTATCACTGTATTTCAATATAGCAAAACCTTGGCTAAGATAATCCATGAGATTGATTTAGTATTTTAAAATATAATGTGAACAGCCTGATTAGAGTTAATAATTAAACTTTGATGTGTCCTATGAGCATTTTTGATTAAGGGGATGAATTATATAAAAACTATATCCACATGGGTTTTAAGGATGTTTGTTCTACACATTCAATCTATCCAACCATCGGATGCTAAATGGTTACTTCGATTAGTACAGAAATTTATTCTTGTACTACTAACTTAGGTTTGGAATTATGAGGTCACATACATTAGAGCTCATGATCTAATCAGATGGTTGATCAATGGTTAAGAATCATTCGAGGGTTAAACGATCAATACAATTGGTGTTTAATCTAGTGCAAGTATTGCAGGAGGATTGATTGGCAATTAAATTACTAATTGACTTAATTTGATTAAGCCAAAAGGCTAAGATTAAGTCTAATTAAATATAATTTTATTATATTTAGTTTGGGCTTGATTGGATCAAGTTTAATTAGTTTATTGGATAAGCCAAGTGCAAGAAAGAACTAATCCTAGTTCAACTAGGACTTGGGTCAATCTGATTTTCTAATTTGATTAAAAAATTAAATCTAATTAAATCTAATTTAATTAAATTTTTAATTGGGTTAGGGCCTAATTTAATTAGGTTGACTTGATTTTTGTTTAAGTTGGTTTGAGAAATCAAGTCATAGATGGAATCCTAGTAAAACTAGGATTCCACCTTGCGCCACCTTAGCCCCCCACTCCCCCATGCCCTCTTTCTCTCTTCTTTTTAGCATGAAATCTTTTCTTCTAGGTATCTCATGCATGCCCTTTCTCTCCCTCTCTTTTCTATATGGAAATTAGGTGGTGGACCGAGTCAAAAGTAGTAGTTTGTTTTGATTTTGGATTCTATGAGATAGAATCCTAACAAACCACAACTTCTCTCATGTGTGCTGCCCTCCTCCCTATTTCTTCTCTAGTTTCCATGGTAAAATGAGAGACATTTTGTGTGCCAAAAGCCTGAGGTCCATGCCAAAAAGAAAGGAGGGTGCGCCTAAGTGTTGGGTGTCCCAACTAGTTGCCTATTTTGGTCTTTCCTAGTCTAAGAGTTTGATCCAACAAGGACTCCTCTATATCTCTCTATATAGGACGAATTTTGGATTGATTTTTGGACATATTCTACACCATTTGGAGACCTTTTGAGCATGTAAAAATTAGGGTGAAAGAGTATTAGGGCATAGGGATTTCATAGACACTAAACTAGATATCTAGGTGAGAAAACAAAGAAGAAGAAGAGGGTCTTCTTCTAGGGTTATCTTGTTTATCTCTTTTTATCCTCCTTTTTTAGATTATTTGAGAACATCTCAGATCTATAATTTCTCCTTCTTCTCATCTTTGAAAGAGTCTAGATCCAGAAGAAGGATGCATCGGATCGATCATGAAAGAAGGATCAGCATAGTACTAGCATACTGTGCTGATTTCCTATATCGGACTTCTGATCGTGATTCATGGGCTCGTATGGACGACTCCTAAAGACCAAACATGTGTGTGGCTTGCAACATCATCCTAAAGTCTAGATCAGCAAGTTAGAATATCTAACTTGCATAGATAATAGATTTGATCTATTTTACATATCTGTATTAGATGTAATGTAGATGCATGTTGATGTGATCAACATGTTTTTTTTTTTTTCTTATGTTTAATTTCTAATTTAATCTCATGCCTTAATCATATAATAGGACATTAGATTTAGAGTATTCTTTGATATTAAAAATTAATTTTGATTAATTTTAGTCTTCCACTATCTAATCTTAAAAAAGTTTTAAGGTCTAGTCCTGAAACCCTAGATCTGGTTCCTACAGACTGCTCATCATGCATTTGAGTCTTAAAATATCTTCTAGTGACTTGATACCTGGCTGCGTGACTCTCTTCACCAAACAACACTTGTAGGTGAGCCAACATTTGACGAGCAATCTTGATGTCCTTATGTTCGCACTGAAGCTTATCAGACATCGAGCCCAATATGTAGTACCTAGCTTTATTATCTTCATCTGTCCACTTTTTCAGAGATGCTCTCTATTCAGTAGATAGATGAATTGATAAGTTGTGGTGTCCTGATCCAATACATGAGTTAGCTTTTCAGAATCTAAAATAATTTTATAACTCTGGAGCCAATCCTTGCAATTAGGTCAGGTCAGTCTATGGGTATCCATGTTGGAAATATGCGCCCTTTCCACACGAATCAATATGACCGCTAATGATTAGCCAAGAAATAAGAAAGTACTTCTCAGAGATCTCTATGAAAGCATGATCAAATAAATCATGAAATAGAGAAAAAGAGAAGAAGAGATTTGCGGAAGAAAAGAGCTTTTATTTAGTATATTTCAGCATCTTTACAACCTTGACCTATTTTCAGTATATATACTTTACAACGGGTCAAGCCCAAGCTCATAGAAAAACTTTCCAAATCCAAACAACCCACGTACACAAAATAATAACCCATGAAAACTTAGCCGACCCAGTCTAACCTATGACTAGGTCGGCTCAGTCCCAGATTGAGCCAACCCAATTATGTACCATGCCAATAGCCCAAAAATGCTGCTCTCTATTTAGATTTTCCTCTGAGACCTAACTAACCCAATTCCCAACTGAGCCGACCCAGTTCCCAACTGAGCTGGCTCAGTCTCAGAGTGAGCTGGCCCAGCTTTTGAAGTTTACTATTGAGACTGATTTTTCTTTTGGCTCGCTCTCATCTTCCCATGATCTATCTTCTCATGTTTCCAAGACTTGAAAGTGCCACTTCTGAGCTCACATTCTCTACCTTGGTGCTTCCAAGTTCTTGTGAACTCATCTCTTCTCAATAGACCCATCCATGCCATACATCTTTGAAAACTATCTTTGGGGAGTACCTTCATGAGTGCATCAGACTGATTGTCCTTGGTATGGACCTTCATCAGTTCCACTTCACCTTCCTCCACCAGCTCTCTGATCCTGTGGTACCTCATATCTATATGCTTTATGCATGCATGATAGACTGGGTTCTGTACCAATAATAGAGCACTCTGACTATCACTGAATAGTGTAACCTTGATCTGCTCCATCCCTAACTCATCAATCAGCCTCCTAAGCCAAAGGGCTTCCTTTGCAGCCTCCATTTTCCCAATGTACTTGGCCTCTATGGTAAACAAGGCCGTGATTGGCTAAAGGGTTGATCTCCAAGACACCGATCCACCGTATACACAAAAGAGGTATCCAGTATAGACCTCCTTGTATCAAGATCACCAGCATAATTTGCATCAACAAATCCTTCCAGAGGATCTGAACCTTTACACATCTTCATAGATTGTTCTCCAAATCCTCCTGGCTGCCCACCAATCACCAAACCATAATTTCTTATTCCATGCAGATATCTCAATATCCATTTTAATGCTTTTCAGTGTTCCTTCCCAGGGTTAGCCATGTATCTACTAACCGTGCTTATAGCATATGTGATATCTGGTCTACAACACACCATAGTGTACATCACACTGTCTACAATATTTGCTTAAGGGACTCATTCCATGTACTCTTTCTCCTCTTCTGACTAGAGGCACTATAACATGGAGAGAGACATGACTTGACAATGGCGTCTCTGCAGGTTTGGCCTTCTCCATCCCAAACCTCTCCAGAACCTTTTGGACATACTATCCTTGTGACAAATGGAGCACTCCTTTGCACCTATCTCTACAAATCTCCATTCCAAAGATTTTCTTAGCTGAACCCAAATCTTTCATCTCAAATTCAGATGATAATGCCCTTTTCAACCTTTTCACAGCATCCATGCTTCTCCTGGCTATGAGCATATCATCTACATACAATAATAGATATAGGGCATCCTCCTTATCTACATCCTTGATGTAGACACAACAATCATGTTCACATCTGCTAAAACCCAGGCTCAAGATAAAGCTATCAAACCTTCGATAGCACTGACGAGGGGATTGTTTCAAACCATACAAAGACTTCCTAAGTAAATACACCTTTTCTTCCTATCCCATCTTCATGAAACCATCTAGCTACTTTATGTAGATTCTTTCCTCTAAAGTCTCATGAAGGAAGGCCATCTTCACGTCCATCTATTTCAATTTCATATTATGCTATGCCACCAGTGATAATAAAACTCGAATAGATGTATGACGCACCATAGAAGAAAAAATTTCTGTGTAGTCAATTCCTTCCCTTTGTGAGTACCCTTTTGTTACCAGCCTTGCTTTGAATCTGACTCCATCTTATTCTGAAGGTGCTTCTTTCTTTATGAACACCCACTTTGAGCCAATAGATCGAGCACCCTCTGAAAGATCAACCAGCTACCATGTCTGATTCTTCTCAAGTGATTCCATCTCCTCCATCATGGCCTGCATCCATGAATCATGATCCTCACTCTCCATGGTCTCTGCATAATTCTCTAAATCTCCATTAGCAGTGATGAGTGCATAGGAGATAACCTCATCAACGCCATATCTGACCGATCTCCTAATAGTATGCTGGGGCTTGTGCAAAGCCACTCCCATTGACACATCTCTGCCTAATGTCTGTGGCTACTCCTACACATCTATCTGAACTACCGGCCCTCCATGCTGATATTCAATCTGAGATAATACTTTTCTACCCAGCTCCACCTTAATAGGAATACTCCTATAGGTGGATGTAACCTACATGCCATCATTCTCTGACTGACCACCATTGTTCACCATTGTTTCTCTAATTTCATCTATCCCAGACCTCCTCAAGATGCTCTTCTCATAAAAGATAACATCTCTACTGATCACTGACTTTTATGCCTGAGAGTCCTATAGTAGGTATCCCTTGACTCCTTGTGGATACCCTATGAATGTTATCTTTTGAGGTTTTGGGTCTAATTTGCTCCTCTTGGTTACCTCCACATGTGCATAGGCTATGCAACCGAAGACTTTCAAGTGGCCAAGCTCCACCTTCTTCTCACTCTAGACCTCTTTTGGAATGCCTGTATTCAGCTTATAATGAGGGGACCTATTCACAAATAAATAAGAAAAAATTAGAGCATCACCCCAAAAGAACTTTGAGAGTGATGTCTGCAGTCTCAAACTCCATGCCTTCTCGGATAGTGTTCGGTTCATCTTCTCCATGATATCATTCTGCTGGGGAGTCATCCTCACCATGTAATGGCATTTGATGTCATTTTTCTCACAGTACCTTCTAAACTTCAGGCTAGTATACTCTCCTCCATTGTCCGACCTCAGATACTTTACCTATCTCCCTGACTCCTTCTCTACTTTAGCTCTCTAGGCTCTGAATCAAGCAAACACCTCTGATTTTTCTCTGATTAGATAAACCCATACCTTCCTTGAGAAATCATCAATGAAAGTAACAAAGTATTTTGCCCCACCACTAGCTGATACAGGAGCTGGTCCCCACACATCTGAGTACACTAAATTCAGCACTCCCTCACTGCGCTTGGTACTTCTGGCAAACTTCACCCTATGCTGTTTACCAAAGATACACCGCTCATAAATATTTGTGCCCTCCTTCTTCAGGGCTGGGATCGTACCCAAAAATTTGCTTAGTTCTGTGAGTCCACGATCACTCATATGACCCATCCGATAGTGTCACAGTCGATATAAAATCTGCTCCTCCTGTGCCACTGCTAGCACCTCTGCACTATCATTTACCACTGAGCCTTCTATTCTGTAAAGATTGTTGCTTAGTCTTCTACCTCTCATCACCACCAAAGCTTCCTTAGAAATTTTTAGATATCCACTCCCAGCCTGGCTACTAAAAGCATAACCCTGGTCCTCCAAGTAATCCAAAGAAATCAAATTCTTTTTCAACTCTGGTACATGCCTAATATTTGATAATGTATGAATGATCCCGTCATACATCCTCACCTTGATAGAGCTAATTCTAGCTACTTTGCTTGGATGATCATCTCCAAGACTGACACTTCCACCATCGGCCTTCTGGTAGGTAGCAAACCACTCTCGATGAGCAGTATAGTAGTGCGAGCATGCTGAATCTAATATCTACATAGTATCGCACTCTATGAATCCATCTGATATAACTAGCAAGTCTTCTCCACTGCTCATAGAAGCTGTATCACCTTCCTTGCTAGCCTTTCCTTTTTCTGATCTCAAAAGAGAACAATATCTCCTTCGGTGTTCAGGCTGATGACATTTATAACATTTCAATATCATCTTTCTCTGATTGTGAGACTTTGACCTACCCTTGGATTTTCCTCTTGTCTTCTTCTTTGATCTTTTCTATCTTTCATTCACAGCCAAGATCTTAGACTTAAGGTCTCCCTTGCAGATCTTCTTCCTTTGCTCATTTGATCTGAGCACACCAACAATCTCTTCATAGTTAAGGGTCTCCTTCCCATAAACTAGAGTTGTTATGAGACCATCATACAAACTTGAGAGAGAATATAATAGCAGCAATGCTTGATCCTCCTCATTGATCTTCACATCCAAACTCATCACCTCAGAACATACTGATTGATCCTTTGGATATGTGCAACAAGATCTCCACCTTCAACATCCCGACTATACTTTTCTTCAAAAGCTTGTTCTATTTCTTCCCATTGTTCTCAGCCCCCGAGATCATAGCCACCCTCGCAGTCGAAAGTGTTAGATATATGTGCCCTAGAAGCCAGAATTGGCTGACACTTGTAATACACTTCTAGGGGCAAAATTATAATTTTGACTAATAATCAATAAAATGGGTTATTTTCTATCACATATGTGTATTTAGTGTCTGTGATACATCCTTTGAGTTAATGGTAATGATAATTCATATTTTCAAGAGTTGAAAATTTAAGACATGAATAATCATTATTAACTCATAAAATGCTCCCGACCATAGGATCATCACGAGGATGGTGATTGATCCGGAAAGGTTGGTGTACAATCGCTTCTCTTTAGTAGATGAGTCTTGAGTCTACGGTGTGGAGACACCGGAGCGAGAGTACAGGTACTCGTTAGAGAACGAGGGCACTGAGCGTGACCACCTCGAGTAGTCATTAGGGAAGTCTACCTTCTCGTCAATGACTGACTCGATGCTGCAGTAGTGTGTCTGGTTCTTTGACCTGAGGTGCATCGGCAGTTCACCTTGAGGGTGTTATAGTTTGACTACACCATTACTCGGTCTCCTAGCCATATGGAACCCTGAGGTGTATGTTGGCTATAGCATGTTCATTGTAGGAACTGGATTGCATCAAGATGGAATCTATCTACCTCGGTGGTAGAGGAGCAGCCCTATGATGATCATGAGAATCAAGTCCAGAAGCCCATGGCCATGGCAGAGTGAAATAATAGAAAGAGTTTCTATTTAGATTTTCACATTGGACTCGAATCGAATGATTACATCATATGACAGAGACTAGGGTTTGACGAGTTCACCTTAACCCTAATCTGATCGGGGCTCAAGATAGAAGAACTTAATCACACAGGTAGCTGCACCAAGAGGTTCGCATTCAGCTCTGATGGGTTGCCACCATATACTGCTAGGTGTCACTGGTGGATTTTGGGAGCAATTAGAATGATTTAGATGATCGATCATTCTAGCTGTTCGAATCAGAAGAGTTCTGATCCATCGAAAGGAGTTTCGATGATGTCGATGATAGAGATCATGACATATCCCATTACCATACAGAACTGAACCTAACTGGGTCACACAAACAAGGGTTTGAATCTGGTGATCATCAATTGAACTGATCTAGTTCAATTGATCTGAATGAGATTCAATTAGGTTCAAGGAAAATCGTGCTAGCACTCGATTGAACCTAACGTTCTTCTTTTACTATCATAAATAAGTTGTCCTGACTGAGCCAAAGGAGTTTGTGCTCAATCAGAGGCCTTCATATGTCTGACTGGAGGTTGTCCAAGTCAGAAAAGGTTGTCTTATTTTGTAAGACATTACCTGCCATTTTTGGTCACCTGCCATTTCTTGTTCTTTGACTTTGGTCAAAAGTCTACCTTTGACTGGTCAAATGTTGACCATTGACACTTTGACTTTTGACCACATGTCATGCACCTATTGGAGAGCTGGTGGGGGCCTGTCCCCCTGCCAGAACCTGGCAAGGAGAAGGGCGCACGCCACCCTTGGCGTGTGCCCAAGTTGGAGGCGCCTAGGAGTCCTTGTTGGACAAGGACTCCATCTCCCTTTTTGGATTCCAATTAGAGTTCTCCTAAGAACCAAGTTTGACTGGTCTTAGGCGCCCTCTAAGGAGGAATCCAGGGGACTCTATTCCCACCAATCAGATTTAGATCTGATTTCACAAAGGGTTGTGATTGGTTGGGAAGAAGAGGAGTTGGATCACACTTAGTCTATAAATAAGACCCTGCGCCCAACTCAAGGAGTATCTGAAATTGAAAATTTCCCATGCCCCAAGGCTGCCTCTCCCCTCCTTCCTCCATGCCAAGTCATCTTCTCCCTCTCCTCTCCACGTCCAAAAGGAGTTTTGGACCTTGGTTGGTGCGATTCCAGATCAAAGAAAGGCGATCAAAAGCAAGAAGGCTGCGCTGCTGCAAAGGACGACTGCTGATCTTCAAAAGGAGTTTTGAAGATCCTCCAGATCAGATCCAGATCTAATTTTTGGAGATGTGATAGAGAAGAAGAGGATCTCCAGATCCAAGCCTGAGTGGATACCGGTAGAGGCCAGGCGCTTGCGTGGCTAGATCCAGAACCTTCCGCTGCAAACAGGATCATCAACAGGGTAATAGGATTACCCAAATCAGGTAAATTAAATTTGATTTAATTTATCTTATTTTATTTTATTTATTAAAATAATAAGAATCAGATCTAAAATATATCAAGATCTGATTAGATCAAAGAAAAAAAATTTTGAAATATATCTCTTGATCTGATCAGATCTGAACGAACCTGGACCGGAAAAATCAGGATTTCCCTTCAACTGGTATCAGAGCCATGGTTCTAAAATTGTTTAGATCTGATTTTAAATTTATTTTAATTAAAAAATAAGTGATTTTCAGATGTCACATGAGATGTGATCAGATCTGAAATCAAAAAAATTAAAATTAAATGATTTGGATCTAAGATTATGAAGATATGCATGACTAGTTCTAGAATAGAATAGTTCTATAGAATAGTTCTTGCATGTTTTGATTTAATCTGATTAAATCATATTTTAGATCTTTTATTTACTATTTTTTGATATTATAAGTGTTATAATAACATCTAAAAAATAGCAAATAAAAATTATTTAATTTTAAATATCATATGAGATATGATTGATGCATGTCTAGACTAGTTGTAGAATAGTTCTACATAATTGTCTAGATTAGAATTTATTTTGATTAGATCAATTTAAATCTAATTTTTTAGATTATTATGAGATAATTTAGATCTAAAAATATGCATGATTTGATACATGAGATGTATGCAAAATATGCCATGATTAGATCTAATTTGTATATGAGATATATGATATAGATCTAAAACTGTTTTGTAGTATTACATGTTCCTGATTAAGGCGTTCCTCTTGGCCGTCCGGTCATAAGAACGAAGAAGGGTTTAAAGGCCCTCTCTTCCCATTCGATGGGGTGTTCTTATGATGTGTAGGGGTGCTGCGTGTTCGTCCTTAATCAGAAACCCAAAACTTACTTTCTGCAAAACCCTAGATCCTGAAACCCTAGGATTTATTGTGCATATTTTGTTTATGAACCCTACTTAATTAAGAATTAAGTTTATGGAATATTAATTAGGTCTAAAATTGAGAATTTCAGATCTAAGACATATTCATAATACTGGGTTCGGGCTTGGGTAGCTCAGATTTAGGTCTAAGCGGTTGATCAAACCGATCAAGAGATTTGTTAGATGGGATCACAATGCATTTAATTGATCAGCCTCAATAGGATTAAGTCTGGGTCAATGATCAAGTCACGATCAGCAAAGATCTAATTAGGCTCGAGCGTTAGGAGTCTGGATTGTAGGCTACCAATTGGTTTGACTACAATTTGGTGATCTAGGTAAGTTTGGCGATAAGACGACGACTGGTTTTTCAATTGGAAGCTACTCGACTTGATAGCGTTCCTTGGCGAGTTAACGCGCATATTCCTTCCACGTTCACTACTGGCTATATCTGTTGACAAGTTCTGATATGAGAGTGGTCAATAATAATCCGAGCTAACCATGCCACTTAGGTTATCATAATTGTTATGACTAAGCAATCTAGTTTAATGAGACTGAATCAATTCTCCCTAAGAAAGATTAAGTCGAGGTCTTCCACCATTGTAGCGTGCGGGCCTTCCGGGTTGATTGTTCTCGGCTGATACATGTGGCTCAGTTTGCACCGGGAAGAGCAACCATGTCTATTAGGCATTTGGATGCTATGGCTGGAGGATGAGTTGGGCTCAATATTTGGATACGGTGAGAGACCCAATTAGGACCCAGTCTATGCAAATGGTGGGTCTGACTTAATAAGGAGTAGGATTCAATATTCCGGATACTGTGAGTTCATGAATTAGAAGACCAAGTTTGGGTGCACATGATTAGAGAATCATTGAACAAGAGTTGTTCACTCATTGGCTAACCCATCACCAATAACTGTTAGGTGAGGTGATGAGTCAGTTGGTGAGACCGCACCACCCACTAGAAATCATTAATCGGAGATTTTCGCATCTCTACAGAGGGAGTGTAGGGATCCGAGAAAATAGTGGGAGCTAATTTGTTTAAAAATAAAATCCTAAACAAATTGGTCAAGTCAAAATTACAGTATCTAACTAGAATCTTTGACTCTCTACAGGAATAATGTCTGCGTCCAACCCATTGGCACGTATCCTGGACACACATAGACTGACTGGACCCAATTATAAAGATTGGCTCAGGAACTACAAAATTGTTTTGGATTCGAGAAGTTAACCCATGTTTTGGACCAGGACCCTCCCACCTTACCAGCCGTCGTCCATCTGAACAGAGAGCATCTCTGAAAAATGGATTGACGAAGATAATAAGGCCAGATATTACATGTTGGGCTCGATGTCTGATGAGCTCCAGCGCCAACATGAGGATATCGGGACTGCTCGCCAAATGTTGGCTCACCTGCAGGAGATGTTTGGTGAACAGAGTCGCGCAGCCAAATATCAAGTCACAAAATGAACTTTTTAAGGCTAAGATGCGTGATGGGCAGTCAGTCCAAGATCACTGTCTGACAATGATCAAGGACATGGAAGAGCTTGAGAAGCTCGGTGTGAAGTTAGACTTGGACCTGCAGAACGATATTATTCTGCAATCCTTGACTGATGCATATGGGCAATTCATCATGAATTACCACATGCATAAACTTCAAAATTCCTTGGCCGAGTTAATGAATATGCTGGTTACCGCTGAGCTTTCTATGAAAGGTTCTAAAGGCTCAGTTCTTGCTATGGAACGGACTTCTTCCAAAAGAAAGTCTTATGGAAAGAAAAAGAAGTCTGTGAAAAAGCAAAAGGTGGAAGGATCAAAGAAGAAGAAGGCAGAGCCGAAGAAAAGGCCGATGGCAAAGGAAAGTGTTTCCATTGCAACAGCGACGGCCATTGGAAGCGGAACTGCCCTACTTACCTGGCCACCCTGAAGAACAAGAAGGAAGGTCCTTCTTCTGGAGGTAACCTGCTTCATTATTCTACTGCAAAACGTGAATGCCAAATGACCTAGGGATAGTCCAAATGACAGATATCTATGGCACCTGAGATTAGGTCATATAGCAGAAGATAGGATTAACAAATTGGAGAAAAATGGGCTATTGAGTCCATTGACTTTTGAGTCATATCCAACTTGTGAATCTTGTCTTCAAGGCAGGCAAATGACTAAACTCCCTTTTGTTGGACATGGGGAGAGGGCCACAGATCTCCTTGCCCTAGTACATACTGATGTGTGCGGCCCATTTGATGTGCCGGCTAGAGGCAATTTTGTCTACTTCATTACCTTTACCGATGATCTGTCTAGGTATGGGTATGTGTATCTTATGAGACACAAGTCTGAAGCTTTTGAAAAGTTCAAAGAATTCAGACATGAAGTAGAAAAACAAACTGGAAAAACCCATTAAGGTTCTTCGATCAGATCGAGGAGGTGAATACCTTAGCCAGGAAATTCCTAGACTATCTCAAGGAAAATGGCATAGTCTCTCAATGGACTCCACCAGGAACACCTCAACTCAATGGGGTTTCAGAATGGAGAAATCGGACTCTATTGGATATGGTTCGATCCATGATGAGCTTCACAGACCTCCCAGATTTTCTTTGGGGACACTCATTGTTAACTTCAATCTATCTACTGAATAGGGTTCCCTCTAAAACCGTTCCTACCACACCGTATGAGATATGGCACGGTAAGAAACCAAGTCTGAGTCATCTCAGAATTTGGGGTTGTCCGGCTCATGTCAAAAGACAACAAGCGGACAAGTTAGAGTTTAGGTCCTTCAGAGCTCGATTCATAGGATATCCTAAAGAGTCATTAGGATACTATTTCTACATTCCAGAAGACCACAATGTGATTGTGAGTCGACATGCCATCTTTCTTGAAAAATAGTTTATTCAAGATAGCGGCATTGGAAAGCAGATTAAGCTTGATGAGAAAGTCTCACAAGCAGAACGAGCTAAGGACCAAGTGGAACCAAATCAGGTTGAGCCAATAAGAACACTACCTCCTCCACCTCGTAGATCGGAAAGAGTTTCCCGTCCCCCTGAAAGATACTTAGGTATTATTTCAGAGGATGTAGAGGAAAATGTTCCTCGTAGGTAATGGTGCTCATGGTGATGATCCCAAAACCTACAACGAGGCGATATCAGATATCGACTCCGAGAAATGGCTTGAGGCAATGCAGTCAGAGAATTGACTCGATGCACTCAAACCAAGTCTGGACCTTGGTAGATCCACCAGAAGGTATAGTACCTATTGGGTGTAAATGGATCTTCAAGAGAAAGATTGGTGCAGATGGGAATGTGGAGACATTCAAGGCTAGACTAGGTGGCAAAAGGTTATAGTCAACGCGAAGGCATTGACTATCAGGATACCTTTTCCCAGTAGCTATGCTAAAATCCATCCGCACATTGCTTGCTGTTGCAGCCTATTTCGATTATGAAATATGGCAAATGGACGTGAAAACGGCATTCCTAAATGGATATCTTGAGGAAGATATCTATATGGAACAGCCGCTAGGTTTCACATCCAGTGATACTGATCACAAGGTTTGCAAGCTGCAAAGGTCCATATATGGACTTAAGCAAGCATCTCGGAGCTGGAACACTCGTTTCAATGATGTGATCAAAAAGTTTGGTTTCATCAAAAATGAAGAGGAACCATGTGTTTTCAAAAGGGTCAGTGGGAGCGCTGTTGTCTTCCTCGTATTGTACGTGGATGACATCCTCCTTATTGGGAATGATATTCCCATGTTGACATCAGTCAAGATGTGGTTGTCTAAGGAATTCTCCATGAAAGACCTAGGTGAAGCATCCTTTATTCTAGGAATTAAGGTCTATAGGGATAGACCGAATAGGATGCTAGGACTTTCACAGAAGATGTACATAGAGGAAGTACTAAAGAGGTTTAGTATGGAAAACTCTAAGAGGGGATTAATACCCTTCAGACATGGTATTCATCTTTCCAAGAAGATGTGCCCCAGCACACCTGAGGAAATAGAACGCATGAGCAAGATCCCTTATGCTTCTGCAATAGGGAGCCTCATGTATGCCATGCTATGTACACGACCTGATATAGCCCATGCTGTGAGTATCACAAGCAGATATCAGTCAAATCCAGGTGAAGAACACTGGACTTCTGTGAAATGTATCCTTAAGTACTTGAGAAGAACTAAGGATATGATGTTGGTCTTTGGTAATGGAGAACTCCAAGTTCAGGGATACACAGACTCGGACTTCATGTCCGATATAGATGATCGAAAGTCGACATCTGGAAGTCTGTTTGTGTGCAATGGTGGAGCTGTCAGCTGGAAGAGTTCCAAGCAAACTGTGATAGCAGATTCCACCATGGAAGCAGAATATATAGCTACATCAGAGGCTGCAAAGGAAGCATTCTGGTACAAGAAGTTTGCTGCAGAAATTGGAGTAATGCCATCAGATGCCATTCCTCTTTACTGCGACAACAATGGCGCCATAGCCCTTGCTAAGGAGCCGAGGTCTCACCAGAAGTCCAAGCACATTGAGCGGCGATATCATCTCATCCGTGATTACCTTGAGAAAGGTTACGTTGAGGTCAAGAGAGTCAACTCCGCAGATAATGTGGCAGACCCACTTACAAAGCCGTTGGGCCAGCAGAAGATCGAAGCCCACCTTGAGAAGATGGGACTTAGACTTGTAGCCAATTGGCTTTAGGACAAGTGGGAGATTGTTAGATATATGTGCCCTAGAAGCCAGAATTGGCTGACACTTGTAATACACTTCTAGGGGCAAAATTATAATTTTGACTATAATCAATAAAATGGGTTATTTTCTATCACACATATGTGTATTTAGTGTCTGTGATACATCCTTTGAGTTAATGGTAATGATAATTCATATTTTCAAGAGTTGAAAATTTAAGACATGAATAATCATTATTAACTCATAAACAGCTCCTGACCATAGGATCATCACGAGGATGGTGATTGATCCGGAAGGTTGGTGTACGATCGCTTCTCTTTAGTAGATGAGTCTTGAGTCTACGGTGTGGAGACACCGGAGCGAGAGTACAGGTACTCGTTAGAGAACGAGGGCACTGAGCGTGACCACCTCGAGTAGTCATTAGGAAGTCTACCTTCTCGTCAATGACTGACTCGATGCTGCAGTAGTGTGTCTGGTTCTTTGACCTGAGATGCATCGGCAGTTCACCTTGAGGGTGTTATAGTTTGACTACACCATTACTCGGTCTCCTAGCCATATGGAACCCTGAGGTGTATGTTGGCTATAGCATGTTCATTGTAGGAACTGGATTGCATCAAGATGGAATCTATCTACCTCGGTGGTAGAGGAGTAGCCCTATGATGATCATGAGAATCAAGTCCAGAAATTCATGGCCATGGTAGAGTGAAATAATAGAAAGAGTTTCTATTTAGATTTTCACATTGGACTCGAATCGAATGATTACATCTTATGATAGAGACTAGGGTTTGACGAGTTCACCTTAACCCTAATCTGATCGGGGCTCAAGATAGAAGAACTTAATCACACAGGTAGCTGCACCAAGAGGTTCGCATTCAGCTCTGATGGGTTGCCACCATATACTGCTAGGTGTCACTGGTGGATTTTGGGAGCAATTAGAATGATTTAGATGATCGATCATTCTAGCTGTTCGAATCAGAAGAGTTCTGATCCATCGAAAGGAGTTTCGATGATGTCTATGATAGAGATCATGACATATCCCATTACCATACAGAACTGAACCTAACTGGGTCACACAAACAAGGGTTTGAATCTGGTGATCATCAATTGAACTGATCTAGTTCAATTGATCTGAATGAGATTCAATTAGGTTCAAGGAAATCGTGCTAGCACTCGATTGAACCTAACGTTCTTCTTTTACTATCATAAATAAGTTGTCCTGACTGAGCCAAAGGAGTTTGTGCTCAATCAGAGGCCTTCATATGGTCTGACTGGAGGTTGTCCAAGTCAGAATAGGTTGTCTTATTTGTAAGACATTACCTGCCATTTTTGGTCACCTGCCATTTCTTGTTCTTTGACTTTGGTCAAAAGTCTACCTTTGACTGGTCAAATGTTGACCATTGACCCTTTGACTTTTGACCACATGTCATGCACCTATTGGAGAGCTGGTGGGGGCCTGTCCCCCTGCCAGAACCTGGCAAGGAGAAGGGCGCACGCCAAGGGTGGCGTGAGCCCAAGTAGGAGGCGCCTAGGAGTCCTTGTTGGACAAGGACTCCACCTCCCTTTTGGATTCCAATCAGAGTTCTACTAAGAATCCAGTTTGACTGGTCTTAGGCGCCCTCTAAGGAGGAATCCAGGGGTCTCTATTCCAACCAATCAGATTTAGATCTGATTTCACAAAGGGTTGTGATTGGTTGAGAGGAAGAGGAGTTGGATCACAAGAGGTCTATAAATAAGACCCTGCGCCCAACCCTAATTCTAAGTGAATGCAATTAGACACGCCCCAAGGCTGCCTCTCCCCTCCTTCTCCATGCCATAATCTCTTCTCCCCTTGCTCTCCACGTCCAAAAAGAGTTTTGGACTTAGGTTGGTGCGATTCAGATCAAGAAAGGCGATCAAAAGCAAGAAGGCTGCGCTGCTGCAAAAGGACGACTGCAGATCTTCAAAAGAGTTTTGAAGATCCTCCAGATCAGATCCAGATCTGATTTTTGGAGGTGTGATAGAGAAGAAGAGGATCTCTAGATCCAACCCGAGTGGATACCGATAGAGGCCAGGCACTTGTGTGGCTTAGATCCAGAACCTTCCGCTGCAATCAGGATCATCTACAGGGTAATAGGATTACCCAAATCAGGTAAATTAAATTTGATTTAATTTATCTTATTTTATTTTATTTATTAAAATAATAAGAATCAGATCTAAAACATATCAAGATCTGATTAAGATCAAGAAAAAATTTTTGAAATATATCTCTTGATCTAATCAGATATGGACGAACCTGGACCGGAAAATCAGGATTTCCCTTCAAAGTTTCCCTTATCGTCAGACTTCTCAAAATCCACCATAAATCTATTTGATCCCATGACTTTAAACAAGTCAAGAATAGATCCTTAACACACTTCATGATCACACACCAATAAAACTACCCTTCACAGAAGATCTAACTAATCCTAGATCCACTTTCCAAACTTTTGTATCACCATTCCTCCGTGTAAACAATCTCCACCTCAATCTAGAGACAACCACGAAGCAAACAAGAAGTTTTAGGATAAAACTTGGTGTAATAGATCCTGGATGTAGTAAATTTTAGGTGTCTTCCTTTCTTCCATGCAACACCGCTCTGATACCAAATATTGAAAATATACTCTCTTCCCACATGGATCGACATGGCCGCCGGTGATTAGCCAAGCAATAAGAAAGTACTTCTTAGAGATCTCTATGGAAGCACGATCAAATAAATCAAGAAATAGAGAAGCAGAGAAGAAGAGATTTTCAAGAGAAAAGGGCTTTTATTTAGTATATTTCAGCACCTTTACAAGCTTGACCTATTTTTAGTATATACACATTACAAAGGATCAAGCCAAGCTCATAGAAAAACTCACCAAATCCAAACATTCCATGTACATTAAATAATAACCCACAAAAACTGAGCTGGCCCAATTTTAGACTGAGTCAGCTAACTTGCGACTGGGTCAGCTCAGTCTAGGACTGAGCCGACCTAGTTGTGTACCATGCCAACAGTTCGAGAATGCTTCTCTCTATCAAAATTTTTCTCTGAGACCTAGCCGATCCAGTCCTGGACTGAGCTGACCCAATTTTCAACTGAGCCAACTTTGTCTTAGAGTGAGTCGACCTACTTTCTGAATATTACTATTGAGACTGATTCTTCTTCCGACTCGCTCTCATCTTCCTGTGATCTATCTTCTCATGTTTTCAAGACTTGGGAGTGCCACTTCTAAGCTCACAGTCCAGGATATGAGCTAATGGGTTGGACGCAGATATTTTTCTATAGAAAATCAAAGATTTTAGCTAGATTTTATAATTAGACTTGACTAATTTATTTAGGGGTTTCATTTTTAAATAAATTAAGCTCCCATTATTTGCTTGGATCCCTACACTCCCTTGGCAGAGATGCAAAAATCTTCATAATCAATTAATTTCTAGTGGGTGGTGTAGTCCCATCGACTGACTTACCATCTCACCTAATAGTTATTAGTGATGGGTCAGCCAATAAGTGGACAACTCTTATCTAATGATTCTCTAATCATGGTGAATCCAAACCTGGTCTCTAATTCATGAAGCTTACCGTGCCCGAAATATTGCTCCACTTCTTAGTTAAGTCAGACCCACCATTTGCATGAATTAGATTTTTGATTGGATCTCTCACCATATCTAGAATATTGAGCCCAACTCATCCTCCAACCCGTAGCATCTAATGCCTAATAGACATGGTCACATCTTTCAGATGAAGAAAAATCTCATTTTTCGCTGTAGGATCATGTAGATCTGATCAGATCTGGGATGGATTTTTCTAAAAAATTTCTAAACAATCAATTAGATCTAAGAGTTCATAGATCTGATCATGATGATATGATATTACAAACTAAAAATAAAATTAAATCAAATTTAATTTCTTATCTTGTTTGGGTAATCTGATTATCCTGTGATGATCCTAATCTTTCCTAATGTTCTAAAAAGAGCCATGCTTGCATCTGGCCTCTACTGATATCCACTTGGGTAGGATCTGAACATCTTCTCCTCGTAAATCTTTTCTCCAAAGATCAGATCCAAATCTGATCCGGAGAATCTTCAAAATAATTTGAGAAGCCTGCTTGTCTGTCTCACGAATACCATAGCGTAGATGATGAACTCTTCACAATTTGATTAGATCTTCTTCTTTGATTTGCACCCAACCTTTGGCATGTAGAAGAAGGGGAGAGAGAGGATCTAAGGAGGCATGAGAGATGGAAGGGGTGACAACATATAGACTTTGCAATCAGAATTCTATAAGGGCCTTATGCGTAGGTGTTTTTATACAAGCTCCTTGCTCCATCTAGACTCCTAAGTTATCAAGCAACTCATTTGCTTGATCATCTAGGACTCCAATCTGATAACCCACATCACCCAACTGATCTTCATCAGGTTTTGTCATCCAAAACTCCTTCCAAGTTGGCATGAAGAAAGGATAAGGAGTCCTTAGCGCATGGGACTCCTCCCTTCAAGAGTTTGATCCAAATCATACTCTATTAGAAATCCAATCTAGGCACTACAAAAAATCATAAAATTAAGCTCACCCAATGTTTGACTTGAGTCCAATCACATATCCAAAAATTAGAGCAAAATTATTTCTAGAGAATTTTCTAGAAGCCTCTGATCAGGTAACCCTCAGTCTCTTAATTTGGTCAACTTTTGACCCAAGTCCAATTTCACCATGAATGGATTTAATTTCTATAATTAATCTAACATAGACAGATTCTAATTAGATGAAGTTAAACCCACTTAATGTGTTAAATCAAATTTAACTCAGTTGCAATGAATCAAAAAGAATACAGAAGGAGAAAGTTAGGCTCAATTGTGTGCTAGCACGATTATCTTGAACCTAATTGGATCTTATCCAAATCAATCGAACTGGGTTAGCTTAATTGATGACATCCAAAAGAAAACACTTATTTGTGTGACCTAGTTAAGTTTAGTTCCATATGATAATGAGATATATCACAATCTCTATCATCGATATCATCGAAATACCTTTCGATGGACCAGAACTTTTTTATTCATACAATTAGAATGATCGATCATCAAAATTATTCTAATTACTTCCAAAATCGACCAGTGACACCTAGCAGTATATGGTGGCAATCCATCAGAGCTGAAAATGAATCTCTCGAAGTAGTTACCTATGTGATTAGGTTTTTCTATCTTGAGCCCCGATAAGATTAGGGTTAAGATGAACTCATCAAATCCAACATCTATCATATGAATTAATTATTCGATTCGAGTCCAATGTAAAACCCTAATAGAAACTCTTTCTATCATCTTCACTCTATCATGGATATGGGCTTAAGGACTCAATCTCATGATTATCATAGGGCTACTCCTCATCTATCAAGTTTGATAGATCCCCTATTGGTGCAATCCAATTCCTTCAATGAACATGCTATTGCCAACATTCACCTCAGGATTCTAAATGGCTAGGAGATCGAGTTATTATATAGTCAAACTATAGTACCCTCAAGGTGAACTACCGATGCATCTTAGGTTAAAGAACTAGATACACCACTATGGCATCGAGCCAGTCACCGACGAGAAGGTAGACTTCCTTATGACTGCTCGAGGTGGTCACGTCAGTGCCCTCATTCTCTAATGAGTACCTATACTCTCACTCTGATGTCTCCACACCGTAGACTCAAGATACATCTATCCTAAGAAAGCGATCATATACCAAACTTCTGGATCAATTACCATCCTCATAATGATCCTACGGTCGGGAGTAGTTTGTGAGTTAATTATGAAAATTCATGTCTCAAATTTTTAACTCTTGAAAATATGAATTGTCATTACCATTAACTCAAAGGATGTGTCACAGATACTTTAAATACACACTATAATAAAAAATAATTCTTTTATTAATTTATAGTTAAAATTATAAAATTATTCTTAGAAGTGTATTACAAGTGTTTAGCTAATCTGACTTCTAGAGTACACATCTAACAAACTTTCACTTGATCTAAAGCCAATTGGCTATAAATCTAAGTCCCATCTTCTCAAGATGGGCTTCGATCTTCTGCTGGCTCAATGACTTTATCAATGGATCAGCCGCATTATCTGTAGTGTTGGCTCTCTTGACCTCGACGTATCCCTTCTTGAGATAATCGTGGATGAGGGGGTATCGCTGCTCGATGTGCTTGAATTTTTGGTGAGACCTCGACACCTTAGCTAGGGCTATGGTGCCATTGTTGTCGCAGTATAGAGGGACAACATCTGATGGCATTACTTTGAGCTCTATGGTGAACTTCTTATATCAGAATACCTTCTTTGTACCATCCAATGCAACAATGTACTCTGCTTCCATGGTGGAGTCTACTATCACCATCTACTTGGAACTCTTCCAACTGATAGCTCCACCATTACAAATAGATAGACTTTTAGATGTCGATTTTCAATCATCTATATTGGACATAAAATTTGAGTCTGTAGACCCCTAGACCTGGAGTTCTCCATTACCAAAGACTAGAAACATATTCTTAGCCCTTCTCAAGTACTTAAGGATACATTTCACAGAAGTCTAATGCTCTTCATCTGGATTTGACTGATATCTGCTCGTGACACTCACAGCATAGAGAATATCAGGTCGTGTATGTAGCATGGCATACATGAGGCTCCCTATTGCTGAAGCATAAGGGATCTTACTCATGCGTTCAATCTCCTCAGGTGTGCTAGGACACATCTTCTTTAAGAGATGAATGCCATATCTAAAGGATACTAATCCCCTCTTGGAGTTTTCCATGCTAAACCTTTTTAGCACCTCCTCTATGTACATTTTCTGTGAGAGATCCAGCATTCTATTCGATCTATCTCTATAGATTTTAATTCCCAGAATAAAGGATCCCTCTCCTAGATCTTTCATAGGAAACCCTTAGACAACCATATTTTGACTGTAGTCAACATGAAAATATCATTTTCAATTAGAAGAATGTCATCCATATACAGTACGAGTGATAAGAATGCGATGTTGTCATTAAGACACCGTATTTATCAGTTTAATCTAACTTTTTAAAATAATTAAAAATGCATAGATAGTAGTGAGTCGGATCGAATCCATAGGGAAGGTAGTATTTTTAGATTTGAAATCTTTAATTTTCTTAAAAAAATAAAGATTTAAAAATAAAATTTAAAGTTAAAAATTAAAAATTAAAATTATAAAGTAAAAATTAAATTATGCAAAAAAGTAAACTTGGTACTAAGGTCTACTAATTAGATCTTAGCATCTACTTGCAGTAAAATAAAGAATAATAATTAAAATATAAAAATTAAATTATAATAAAAATAAAAAACTAAAATTAAAGTATAAAAAATAAAATTTATATTAATTAAAATTTTAGAATTTAAATACATAAAATTTAAAAAAAATAAAATAAAATAAAATAGCTTGATCTCTAATCTTAGATCAATATTGGTGGAAAGATGGTGTAGAAGCTCAGCTCTTCTTCTCGACACTCGTTGCTTTGAAGCAGCCATTAACCCATAGCCTAGCTTCATCCTGTACCAAAGCTTCATGCTCTAGATGAAATCTGGCCATTGATAGGGATCCAACGGATCAAAAATCATCAAAATCGAATGTATATCAATCTAGATCAGATTGGATTAAATTTTAGTCGTCCGATCATGCATTGATGGATGAAATCTGATCGTTGATCGTGCGTCAGGAGTCCTGATCACCACCAAAAGTGTTCTGGACCGTCGGATCATCCCCTGGATTGAGTGCTGCCATTAGATGGCGATCCGCGTGAAGTCTAAAGCTAAATCAAATTTGGACATAACCACAGCCGTTCGATCTTGACCGCAAGCTACCACACCCATCCGATGGTGCAATTACTATTCTTATGGACCGCATGGACCAACCGCACCGTACACCACAGCCAATCAGTGCTCTTATCATCGAGTGAAAAGATCAGATTGTCCTATGAGCCGCGATAAATTTTTGTGGACCCTTTAAAGGTCTAGGTCCACTACATGTCGCACCATGATTCGTCGGTGTCTACTGTGCTAGCGGTCCATGCCTGGATCGTGGACCAATTGGCAGCTTCTATGACTGAGTCAGCTTTGACAGCTTGGTGGCTTAGCTTGCAGAGCCGATTGAGCCATTTTTCCTTTTTTTATTTAATTTTTATTTATTTTATTTCTTTAGAAATTCATATCTTCTTTATTTTAGCTTTATTTTGCATGAAACTTATTTCATTATGATCAAAAAAAATAAGCTCTTTCTATTGATAATAAAATTTAATTTTTTAATTTTATTATTTTTTAATTAATAGAAAATATAAATTTTTAAAAATATGTATCAATTAATTAATAATTTTTAAAAATTAATATAAATTAATTAATAAATTAATATTTTTATTAGTAAATTTATGATACTTATCACATCCCCCAACTTAAGCTTTGCTCATCCTCGAGTAAAGAAAGAATTTAGTTTTAAATTTTTTTTAACTTTAGAGTTTCGAATTTTACCTAAATAATTTTTAAAATAGCCATTGATATTCAGTAGAGCTTAAGTGAAATGTATCATTGGGGTATTAATACTTATCAATAGAAAAATTAAGTAAATAATATTAAATTTTTTTGAACTCTTTCTAAATTATCCCATCTTTATCTTTGAATTGTCTAAACTTTCATATAGGCAAGTGTATTGCTACTTCTGCCCTTTATTTATTGATTTTTATTTTCACATTGCCCACTTTTTGATGCGAATATCATTGCTTACTTAGGTAATGGGACTTGGTTACTCAGTGAAAAACCAATATTTTTTTTATTTTATTTTTTTATTTTTAACGTTATACCACTATTGAGTGTCTTAATCCCTTAAGCTTTCTATTTGATCCATGTAGCGAGTCTTGGGCCAATGACTCTCAAATTAGTTGGCTTTAGGGCACTAGGTATAGAATATCCTTTGGGCTTACTAGCTCAAATCAAATAGGCTACGAGTTAAGACTAGCTTTACAACGAGCTTCTTTACCCTTTTCATCTTTTGATGCGAAACTCAATGCTTGGTTAAGCAAAGAGGCCTGATTACTCAGTGAGAAGTACTTAAAAATTATTTTATTAAAATAAAAAAAATATATAAAAAATATATAGTTACCCTACACAAGCCTATAAAAAGTAGACTTTTCTTTGATGCTAGTAGAAATAATTATAAATGCTTCAAGAAAAAACTTTTTATGTTCTAGACTTAACTCTTTATTGAATTTTCTTAATACTTGATTCCTCAATATCTTATAGATTCTCTAATCTGTGTATCAATTTTTTTTTAAAAAAGCTTAGTTTAATTTGATTCTTAAGTATAATCAGATGTCTAAATACTAAATACTAACTTTTTTAAGGACTTAAAATTTTTAAAATTTTTATTTTTCTCCCTTCCAACTTAATCGACATTATCATCAATGGAGAAGAAAAAATAAAGAGTGTAATAAAGAATATGAAAGAATACACCTGACTCAATGTATATGGTCCAACATATGCCTTTAAAAATTTAAGCTCTTCCTCCAACTTATTCAAATTACCTTAAAAAGAAAATCAACTAAAAAGATAAATTAAACTAAAAAAAATTAAATATTGGGTTGCCTTCCAACAAGCACTAAGTTTACCATCTTCAGCTAGACACAATGCAGCTTACTATCCTATGTCAAATACTAGATTAACAAATTCCAATGGTTTTGGATTGCCAATCTTAGAAAGTTGATTTATAATTCCATTATTGATATATTCATTGTTAATTAGGGGAACATTGTTTATGACCCCATTCTCAGACCCATGTTTATTAAGAATTTCTCCTATTTATTTTTCTAAAATGCTCATGAATAGAGTTTTAGGAGTTACATTTGATTCAATGGGTGCTGGAAGGATGTCTAAAGATGGTTTAAATTAATGTGATCTTGCTTAAACAACTTCATTGACACTTCATTACATGCCTCTTGATTTTTGTAAAAAGAATCGGCATCTAGGGTTGAAGGGAATAAGACATTAGGTTTATAAGACTTGGGTAAATCATCTATTCTCTTTTCCCATTTTTCTATCTCATTTAAATTAGAACTAGCATTAGTACTAATTCCTGGCTTGGGTTCTTCTATGTGGTTAGTCTCAATACTAACTTATTCCTCTAAATTTTTATTTTGGCTAGCATCAATACTAGCCTCTTTCACCTAGTCTTGGTATGGGTCCCTAAGAATTTTATAGCTTTTAAGTTCAGAAATTATTTTGACATTCTCAAATTAGGGATTCTTAAGTGAGACATTAAATTGATAATTTGGTCCAGGTGGTTGGTGGACATTAGGTGGGTTGTTTGAAATTGATAGGCTCGATAGTTGATCTAGTTCTCTCCTCGTGTTAGACTTAACTAATTATCCTATTTGAGCTTCTAGCCTGGTGATAGATTATTATTGAGTTAAGATCGATTGTTGTTGATTCAGAATTAATTATTGAAGTTGATTAAATCTATCATCAGCTAGATTGATCTGTTGAGCAGGTGGGTATGATAGCTGGTTATTATATGATGGCTGGATAAACTGACTAGGCTGATCATTATTATAGGCATAGTTTTAGTATTGGGGTCTATTCTGATAATTTTGCATTGATAGAGTTTGGGTCTAAGCCTGAGTCTGTTGTAATTTCTAAGAAAAATTAGGATGATTTCTCCAGCTAGAGTTATATGAATTTAAAAAAGGATCATTAACTGGCTTGGAGTAGCCTTTAGCAGCTTGAACTTGTTCTTGGATAAAAGGTGAAAACTGTGCAGTCATAGGACATTCACTCACATGATGGGTTAGGTTAGCACAGATTGAACAAATCTTTTGATAATTAAAAGATGATGTAAATTATGCAGGAGATTGTTGACCTAGGGTTAGGACTTGATCTAATTTCTGAGCAAGAAAGTCCACTTTATTTATCAAATTTGAAGCAGTTTTAGGACTAGATTCTAGATGTTTAAATTCATGGATCCCTGCTCAGGTTTGGTAGAAAGATAACGAAGCATGGTTAATTGAGTTTTCACTCAGGATTTCAAATAAGGTATAGGCTTTGTCCTCACTCTTGTTCATGAATGCACCTCCGCAAGATGCATCTACCATCTGTCTATATTGGTCTCCTAAACCCTCATAGAAAGCTTGAACTATTTGCCACTTAGATAGACCATGGTGTGGGCATTTTCTAAGAAGTTTCTTAAGTCTCTCCCATGACTCATGAATCTGTTCTCCTGAAAGTTGAGCAAATCTAGTGATAGCTCGCCTCATAGTATTGGTTCGGCCTATGGGGTAAAATTTTTTAAGAAATTCACTTTGCAAGTCAGTCCAAGTTTTAATTGGTCTTCCTATTGTGCCAAGCTAGTACTTGATTTTGTCTTTTAATAATAAAAAAAATAAAATTAGTCTAAGGGCATCCTCAGTTAAATTTTGAATTCTCATAGTAGAGCAGATTTCTAAGAATTCATTTAGATGTTTGTAAGGGTCTTCATTAGTGTTCCCATAGAAAGATGGGAGCATCTAGATTGTGGTCGACTTGATCTCATAGTGGGTAGCATAAATTTTAGGTAATTGGATACAAGTCGATGGGTTATAGGTGGAAGGAATAAAGTATTCCTTCATATGCTTAGGTGGTTCTCTAAAATTTTCAGCCATTTGGTTATCGAATTTAATACAATTCAGCATTTTAATTTTATGATTGGATTCAACTAGATCAGGTAAAGCAATTTCCTACCGTGCATGCACTAGTGCAACCCTAATGTATGGTTCAAATTTTTTTAGATTTTTTTATAGAATTTATATATATTTATTATTTTATTATATTATTATTTTTTTAATTTTTTTAATTATTTTATTTATTATCTTTAATTTAATTTCATTTAATTATTATTTTTAATATTTTTTTAGTTAGTTTAATGTAATTTTTATTTTATTTTATTTTATTTTACTTTTGAAGAGGAAAAAAATAAAAGTTCTAAAGAAGAGGTCCTAAAGAGTCCTAGAACTAAAAAGAGAGAGAAGAATTATGTTTAATTAGGTTTGATGCTAATTAGCAATCAAGTTGATCAACCAATCTTAACTAAGGGTTATCCTAGATCTAGACAGCTCCTAACTGTTAAGGTCACCTTCGAGCCCTCCAAGTATAGGATCAGCCAATCAACTAGCTAGGTAAGTGTAAGGTCGATGGGAGTCCTTTCGTTGCTTACCTTAGACACCAATTGTACTTGGCCAGGTAAGCTAATGGAGCCAATTAGAAACCACATTCCTTCGAGCCCAGTCATTTCTGAACCACTTTTCTAAACATCAGTCAAATTGACTAATCTTAACCTGGTTCAACTCTTAGGGTTCCTTGTCCTATTGAGCTCGAGCTCTTAGGGCTGATGTCTAATTGATTTTAAAATTAAAGGCTTAGGTCAATGCAGGATGCTGGTTAGTTGTTTGTAGGCTAAGAAAGGGTGATCAAATTTCCATCTTATCTTGATTAATTGGGTTGTGCCCTTAATTTGGTTTAATATGAATATGCATAAAAAATTTTTAATCAAAGGATTCTATGCAATTTAAACTAGATGCATGCAACTAATTGAATTCTGAAAGGCTTATCTTGCCTCCAGCAATCATCAAAAAAAATAAAACTAATATGATGCATGCTCTAAATAGTTAGGATTTCTAATCTTATCATGAGACTTTTAATTAGATTTAAATGAATATTTTTTAAATTAATTTAAAAATAAAGTAAATAAATAAATAAATAAAAAGGAAAGAGGGCTAGAGTTAGGATTGATCTCACCAAGATTAGATGCTTTCTTCCTTTCCCCCCTTTTTTTTCTTTTCTTTTTTTTGTAAAATAAATAAATAAAAAGTTAGTAAGCAATATTAAAAAAATATTTATAATTAATTTATAAAAAAATTAAAGAAATCAAAGAAAAAAATAGCATCTATTCCTTCTCCGACAATGGTGCCAAAAACTTGATGCATTTATCAAAATTATTTTTAATTTATTTAAAATAAATTAAAAAAATTAAAATAAAAAATTAAAAATAATCTCTGGCAATGGTATCAAAAACTTGATAAGAATACGATATTATCGTTAAGACACCATATTTATCAGTTTAATCCGACTTCTTAAAATAATTAAAAATACGTAGATAGCAGTAAGTCGGATCGAATCCATAGGAAAGGTAGTATTTTTAGATTTAAAATCTTTGATTTTCTTAAAAAAAATTTAAAAATAGAATTTGAAGTCAAAAATTAAAAATTAAAATTTTGAAGTGGAAATTAAATTATGTAGAAAAATAAACTTGGTACTAAGGTCTACTAATTAGATCTTAGCATCTACTTGCAGTAAAATAAAGAACAATAATTAAAATATAAAAATTAAATTATAATAAAAATAAAATGCTAAAATTAAAGTATAAAAAATAAAATTTGTATTAATTAAAATTTTAGAATTTAAATACATAGAATTTAAAAAGAAAAAATAAAATAAAATAGCTTGATCTCTGATCTTGGATCGGCATTGGTGGAAAGATAGTGTAGAAGCCCAGCTCTTCTTCTTGACACTCATTGCTTTGAAGCAGCCATTAACCCATAGCCTAGCTTTATCCTATACCAAAACTTCATCTTGATTGAAGACGTTGATTTTTGGGGGCCTAGGGTCCTTTTTATAGAGCTAGGAGGGCTGGAGAGTTTTCTTCTAGGTAATGTGGGACTAAGAGGTTCTTTGATCATCAAAATATAAAAAAATTTGAATAAAAATTAGATTAAAAAGAGTCTTGGATGAATTTTATTGCTCTGAATGAAATCTAACCATTGATAGGAATCCAACAGATCAAAAATCATTAAAATCGGATTTGTATCAGCCCAGATCAGGTTGGATTAAATTCTGATCATCCGATCATGTGTTGATGGAGGAAATCTTATCATTGATCGTGCGTCGAGAGTCTTGATCACCGTCGAGAGCATTCTGGACCGTCAGATCATCTCCTAGATCAAGCGCTGCCATTGGATGGCGATCCGCGTGAAGTCTGAAGCTGAATCAAATCTGAAAATAACCACAGCCGTTCGATCTTGACTGCAAGCTACCGCACCCATCCGATGGCGCAATTACTATTCCCTTGGACCGCATGGACCGACCGCATTGCACACTGTAGCCAATCAGTGCTCTTATCACCGAGTGAAAAGACTAGATTGCCCTATGAGCTGCGATAAATTTTTGTAGACCCTTTAAGGGTCTAGGTCCACCACGTATCGCTCCATGATTCGCCGGTGTCTGCTGAGTTGGCGGTCCACACCTAGATCGTGGATCGGCTAGCAGCTTCTATGGCTGAGTCGACTTTGACGACTTGGCTTGGCTTGGTGGCTTGACTTGCAGAGCCGACTGAGCCATTTTTTTTAATTTAATTTTTATTTATTTTATTTCTTTAGAAATTCATATCTTTTTCGTTTTAGCTCCATTTTGCATGAAACTTATTTCATTATGATAAAAAAAATAAGCTCTTTCTATTAATAATAAAATTTAATTTTTTAATTTTATTATTTTTTAATTATTTTTTTAATTAATAAAAATATAAATTTCTTAAAAATATGTATCAATTAATTAATAATTCTTAAAAATTAATATAAATTAATTAATAAATTAATATTTTTATTGATGAATTTATGGTACTTATCATGAGAAAGACAACAGCGCTTCCACTGATCTTTTTAAAAATATAGGGCTTCTCCTCGTTCTTGATGAATCCAAATAATTTGATTACATTATTGAAATAAGCATTCCAGCTCCAAGATGGTTGCTTAAGTCCATATATGGACTTTGCTGCTTGCATACCTTGTGATCATTATCACTAAATATGAAACCTAGTGGCTATTCCATATAGATATTTTCCTCAAGATATCTATTTAAGAATGTTGTTTTCATGTCCATTTGCCATATTTCATAATTAAAATAGGCTACAATAGCAAGCAATGTGCGGATGGATTTGAGCATGGCTATTGGCAAAAAAGTATCCTGATAGTCAATGCCTTCATGCTGACTATATCCTTTCGCTATGAGCCTTGCTTTGAATGTCTCTACATTTTCATTGGCATCTATTTTTCTCTTGAAGATTCATTTACACCCAATAGGTACTATATCTTCAGGTGGATCTACCAAGATCCAAACTTAGTTTGAACGCATTGAGTCAATCTCTGACTTCATTGCCTCTCACCATTTCTCAGAGTCGATATCTGATATCGCCTCGTCATAAGTTTTGGGATCATCACCACAAACCTCATTTTTTATGAAGAACATTTTCTCTACGTCTTCTGATATAGTACCTAAGTACTATTCAGGAGGATGAGACGAGGTGGAGGAGGTAGCATCTGGGTTGGCTCAATCTGATTGGATTCCATAGGTTCTTTAGCTCATTTCTCATCGAAGACTTTCTCCTCAATTCTAATTTATCTTCCGATGCCACCATCTAGAATAAACTAGTTTTCAAGTAAGATGGCATGTCGACTCAAAATCACATTATGATCTTCTGAGAGATAGAAATAATATCCTAATGACTCTTTAGAAAATCCAATAAACCAAGCTCTAAAGAATCTAGACTCCAATTTGTCCGCCTGTTGTCTCTTGACATGGGTCGGACAATTTCAAATTTTGAGATGACTCAGACTTGGTTTCATAGCATGCCATATCTCATATGATATGGTAGGAATGATTTTAGAGAGAACCCTATTCAGTAAAAATATAGCAATCATCAGACTGTCTCCAAAAAAACTCAAAAAGGTTCGTAAAACTCATCATCGATCAGACCATATCTAATAAGATCCGATTTCTCCATTCTGAAACTCCATTGGGTTGAGGCATTCTAGTTGGAGTCCATTGAGAGACTATGCCATTGTCCTTAAGATAGTCTAGAAATTTTTGACTAAGGTATTCTCCTTCTCGATCTAATCGAAGAATCTTAATAAATTTTTTTATTTACTTTTCTACTTTGAGTTTGAATTGTTTGAACTTCTCAAAAGCTTCAGACTTATGTCACATAAAATACACATACTCAAATCGAGATAAATCATCGATAAAGGTGATGAAGTAGACATAATTACCCCTAGTCGATACATCAAATGGACCAGATACATTAGTATGTACTAGAGCAAGCAGGTCTGTGGCTCTTTTCCCATGTCCTATAAAAGGATGTTTGGTCATTTTGCCATGAAGATATGATTTAGAAATTGGATATGACTCAGAAGTCAATGGACTCAATAGCCCAGATTTCTCTAATTTGTTAATCCTATCTTCAGCAATATGACTTAGCCTAAGGTGCCAAAGATACCTATCATTTAGACTATCCCTAGGTCGCTTTGATCCTATGGCATTCATATTTTGCTCGATATTAAAAATAGAAACATTAATATGCAATTGATTGAGACCATTAATAAGGAAACCACTTGTAATTTTTTTTCTTTCATAAAGAATATTACAATGGTCCTTAGGAAAACTAATTACATAGCCTTCTTATGCTAAACATGAAATAGAAATCAAATTCCTACTTGTTGTAGACACATAAAAATAGCCTCTAAGAACTAAATCTAATCCTGACGATAATCGTAGAGGATAGATTTCCACGATCATAGTAGCAACTCTTGCTTCATTCTCGATGCATAGGATCATCTCACCATCCTTCAGTCTCTTGCTATCCTCAATACCCTGCATAAAAGTGCACAAGTGAGCACTAGAATCAGAGTCAAGCTCCCAACTAGATGCAAAAGAAACCATAAGGTTAGATTCTATAACGAGCATACCTCCAGAAGGACCTACCTCCTTCTTGTTCTTTAGGCTGGCCAAGTATAAAGGGCAGTTCTGCTTTCAATGGCCGTCAGTATTGTAATGAAAATTTTTTTTTTTATCAGCGACCTTCTTCTTCGGCTCTGCCTTCTTCTTCTTCCCACCATCCACCTTCTGCTTCTTCATGGACTTCTTTTTCTTCTTTTCAAAAGACTTTCTCTTGGAAGAAGTCCACTCCACAGCAAGTACTGAGCCTTTAGAACCTTTCATAGAAAACTCAGTAGTAACCAGCATGTTCATGAGTTCAGCTAAGGTATTCTGAAGTTTATGCATATGGTAGTTCATGATGAACTGTCCAAACACATCAATCAAGGATTGTAGAATTATATCAATCTGCAGATCCTGATCTAACTTAACACTAAGCTTCTCAAGCTCTTCTAAGTTCTTAATCATCATCAGACAATGATCTTGGATCGACTGGCTATCACACATCTGAGCCTTAAATAGTGTCTTAGTGACATGATATTTGGCTGCGCGACTTTGTTCACCAAACAACTCTTGCAGGTGAGCCAATATTTGGTAGCTAGTCTTAATATCTTCGTGTTGGTACTGGAGCTCATCAAAAATTGAGCCCAACATATAATACCTGACTTTGTTATCTTCATCCATCCACTTCTCGAGAGATGCTCTCTGATCAGTGGATGGATGGACTAATAAGGTAGGAGGATCTTGTTCTAACACATGAGTCAACTTCTCAGAATTCAAAATAATTTTGAAGTTTCGGAGCTAATCTTTGTAGTTGGATCTGATCAATCTATGGGTGTCTAGGGTACAAGCTAGTAGGTTGGATGCAGACATCTTTCTATAGAGAGTCAAAGTTTCTAGTTAAGTTTTGCAATTAGACTTGATCAATTTATTTAGAAATTTTATTTTTAAACAAATTAGGCTACCACTATTTCTTCGAATCCCTACACTTTCTTGGCAGAGATGCAAATATCTTCATGATTATTGATTTCTAGTGGGTGGTGCTGTCCCACCAACTGACTCACCACCTCACCTAACAGTTATTGATGATGGATCAACCGATGAGTGGATAACTCTTGTCCAATAATTATCTAATCATGGTGCACCCAAACCTGATCTCTAATTCATAAATCTCACCATGTCCGAAATATTGATCCACTCTTTAGTGAAGTCAGATCCACCATTTGCATGAATTAAAATTCTGATTGGATCCCTCACCATATCCAAAATATTGAGCCCAACCCATCCTGCAACCCGCAGCATTCAATTCCTAATAGACATGGTTGCATCTTTCCGATGCAACTGAACCACTGTATCCAGTCGAGAACAATCAACCCCAAAAAGGGTCTGCACATCTACAATGGTGGAAGTCCTTAGACTTCATATTTTCATAGGAAGATTTAATTTAGGTCTTTTTTAACTTGACTTGATTTAGTCATAACTATTATGACTAACCTAGTGGCATGGATTGGCTTGAATTGTTAGCCACCTCAAATCAGAATTGGATCGATATAAATGGCTAGGTAAGTGAGACAGATGGAAGGAATATGCCATTAACTCAATAAGAATGCATTCAGATCGAGTACCTCCTAATTAAAAATCAATCAATCATATCTGCCAAACTTACCTTAGACACCAAATTATCGAATCAAGATCAATTGGGTTAGCCTACAATCTAGGCTCGAATCGTGGAGCCAAATTAGGTCTCGACCTAATTGAGTCACATCTCAATGTGATTCGATCTTGATCCAGACTTAATTCTATTAGGCTGGTCAAATCTAAGCTTTCTTTGATCCCATCTAACCCACTCTTGATTCGGTTTGATCAACCGCTAGACCTAATTGAGCTACCCAAGTCCGAACCCAATTTTATGAATATGTCTTAGATCTAAAAATTCATAATTTTTAGATCTAATTAATTTTATAATCTTAATTCTTAATTATATTTTGAGTTTATGAACAAAATATGGAACAAAATTCTAGGATTTTAGGATCTAGAATTTTGTAGAAAGATAAGTTTTGATTTCTGATTAAGGACGAATGCACAGCACCCCTACACATTATATAAACACCCCATCGAATGAGAGGAAAGGGCATTTAAACCCTACTTTGTTCTTATGACCGGACGACCAAGGAAAATGCCTTAATCAGAAATATAATTTCTACTACAAAACTAGTTAGATCTAAATCATATATCGCATATACAATTAATGATCTAACTTATACATATTTTGCATACATCTCATGTATCATAACATAATTAAACATGTATGCTTTCAAATCTGATATATCATATATAATATCTAAAAAATAAAATTTAAGTTTGATCACATCAAATAAAACTATTCTAGATATTTATAGAACTATTCTAAGACTAGTCTAAGTATGCATCTGACATATCTCATATGAATAAATTAAAACTCTATTTTCTATTTTCTAGATCTTATTATAATAATTATAACTCCAAAAGAATAAAAATTAAATAGATCTAAAATCCTTTTTAATCAAATTAAAAATATAATTATGCTAGACTATACATAGACTATTCTATACCTAGTCTAATCATGCATTCATACATTGTAGATCTAAATCATTCTAATTTAAATTTTCGAATTTCAAAACTAATTATATCTGATGTAACATCTAAAATTTTTTAATATCAAATCATAATTTAAAATTAAATCAGATCTAAAATAGATCTAAAAAACTGCTAATCTGGCTCTGATACCAATTCAAGGAAAATCTCATTTTTCGCCATAGGATCGTGCAGATCTGATCAGATCTGGAGCAGATTTTTCTAAAAAAACATAAATGATCTAATCAGATCTAAAAGTTTTTAGATCTAATAATGATGATCTAATATTAAAAACTAAAGAAAAGATAAAATTAGATTTAATTTCTTACCTTGTTTGGGTAATCTGATTACCCTGCGATGATCCTGAACATTCCTAAGGTTCTGGAAGGAGCCGCACATGCGTCTGGCCTCTATCAGTATCCACTCAGACAAGATCTAGACGACTTCTCCTCATGAATCTTTTCTTCAAAGATCAGATCTGAATCTGATATGAAGAACCTTCAAAACAATTTGAGAAGGCTGCTTGATCGTCTCACGAACACCGTCGCATAGATGTTGAACTCTTCATAATTTGATTAGATCTTCTTCTCTAATTTGCACCAAACCTTTGGCATGTAGAAGAAGAGGAGAGAGAGGATTTGAGGGGGTGTGGGAGATGGAAGAGGCAGAAGCATATTGACGTTGCAATCAAAATTCTATAAGGGCCTTATGTGCAGGTGTTCTTATACAAGTTCCTTACGCCATCTAGACTCCAAATTGATCAAGCAACCCATTTGCTTGATCATCTAGGACTCCAATCTGATAACCCACAATGCCCACCTGATCTTTATCAGGTTTTATTGCCCAAAACTCCTCCCAAGTTGGCGTGAAGAAAGGATAAGGCGGAGTCCATGGCGCATGCGACTCCTCCCTTTAAGAGCTTGATCCAAATCAAACTCTATTAGAAATGCAATCTAGGCACCACAAAAAATCATGAAATTGGGCTCACCAAAAGTATGACATGAGCCCATTCACATATCCAAAAAATAGAGCAAAATTATTTTTAGAGAATTTTCTAGAAGCCTCTGATCTGGTGACCCTCAGTTCTCTCAATTAGGTCAACTTTTGACCCTAGTCCAATTTCACCATGAATGGATTTAATTTCTATAATTAATCTAACCTAGATAGATTTCAATTAGATAAAATTAAACCCATTCAATGAGTCAAATCAAATTTAACTCAGTTGTGATGAATCAAAAAGGATACAGAAGGAGAAAGTCAGGCTCAATTGTGTGCTAGCATAATTATCTTGAACCTGATTGGATCTTATCCAAATCAATCAAACTGGGTTAGCTCAATTGATGACATCCAGACCTAAATATTTATTTGTGTGACCTAGTTAAGTTCAGTGCTATATGGTAATGAGATATATCACGATCTCTGTCATCGACATCATCGAAATACCTTTCGATGGACTAGAACTTTTCTGATTCATACAATTAGAAAGATCGATCATCAAAATTATTCTAATTGCTCCCAAAATCCACCAATGACACCTAGCAGTATATGGTTATAACCCATCAAAACTAAAAATGGACCTCTCGGTGTAGTTACTTGTATGATTTGATTCTTCTATCTTGAGCCCCGATACGATTGGGGTTATGGTGAACTCGCCTAATCCAACATTTGTCATATGAATTAATCATTTGATTCGAGTCCAATGTGAACCACTAATACAAACTCTTTCTATCATTTTTACTCTACTATGGCCATGGGCTTAAGAACTCAATCTCATGATTATCATAGGGCTACTCCTCATCTATCGAGGTAGATAGATTTTCTATTGGTGCAATCCAATTTCTATAATGAACATGCTATAGCCAACATACACCTCAGGATTCTGAATGACTAGAAGATCAACTTATGATGTAGTCAAACTATAACACCCTTAAGGTGAACTATCAATGCACCTCAGGTCAAAAAATTAGATACAACACTGCAGCATTGAGCCAGTCATCGATGAGAAGGTAAACTTCCTTATGACTGCTCTAGGTGGTCATGCTCAGTGCCCTCATTCTTTAATAAGTATCTGTACTCTTACTCCAGTATCTCTATATCATAGACTCAAGACACATCTATCCTAAGAAAGTGATCATATACCAACCTTTTAGATCGATCACAATCCTCGCGATGATCCTATGATTTAGAGCAGTTTATGAGTTGATTATGAAAATTCATGTCTCAAATTTTTAACTCTTGAAAATATGAATTATCATTACCATTAACTCAAAGAATGTATCACAGACACATTAAATACACACTATGATAGAAAATAATTCTTTTATTAATTTATAGTCAAACTTATAAAATTATCCTTAGAAGTGTATTACAAGTGTTTAGCCAATCTGGCTTCTAGGGCATACATCTAATACTAGGTGCAACTAAACCACTATAACCAGTTGAGAACAATCAATCCTGGTAAGGACCCACACATCTACAATGGTGGAAGACCTATGACTTTATATTTTCTTAGGAAGATTTGATGTAGGTCTCTTTGAACTTGACTTGACTTAGTCATAATAATTATGACTAACCTAGTGGCATGGTTTAGCTCGAATTATTAGCTATCTCAAATCAGAACTAGATCAACCCAAATATCTAAATAAATGAGACTGGTAGAAGGGATATGCCATTAACTCGACAAGAATGCATTCAAGTCGAGTAGCTCCCAATTAAAAACTAGTCGATCGTATCTACTAAACTTATCTTAGATAATAAATTATTGAACCAGAACCAATCAGGTTGGCCTACAATTCAGGCTGGAACTATGGAGCCAAATTAGGTCTTGACTTGGTGGCCATATGTTATTGTGAGTCGACCTTGATCTGGACATAATCCTATTGGACTGGTTAATTCTAAGTACTCTTGATCCCACCTAACCAACTCTTGATTCAATTTGATCAATCGCTAAATCTAATTGAGCTATCCAAGCCCGAATCTAAATTTATGAAGATGTCTTTGATCTAAAACTTCATAATTTTTAGATCTAATTGACTTTATAATCTTAATTATTAATTAAGTTTGGACTCATAAATAGAAACATACAAAAAATTCAAGAATTTCAAGATCTAGGATTTTGTAGAAAAGTAAATTTTTGATTTCTAATTAAGGATAAATGTGCAGCATCCCTACACGCCATAAGAGCATCCCATCGAATGGAAAGAGTGGGCCTTTAAACCCTTGTTACTCTTATGACTGGATGGCCAAGGAGAATGTCTTAATCAAAAATAATTACTATACTACAAAAGAATAAGATCTATAACATACATCACATATAAAATCATAGATCTAATCAAGCATGTTCTATATACATCTCATGTATCAATCATTAAATCATAAATGCATGCTTTTAGATCTGATATATCACATATAATATCTAAAAAATAAAATTTTAAATTGATCATATCAAATAAAATTTATTCTAGATAATTCATAAAACTATTCTATAATTAGTCTAGACATGCATCTATCATATCCCATATGAATAATTAAATATTTAATTTTTTGTTTTTTAGTTTTGACTATAATACTTATAATATTAGAAAAATAAAAATAAAAGAGATCTAAAAATCATGTTTTGTCATATCAAAAAGAAAAACTACACTAGACTACACATAGAACAATCTATACCTAGTCTAGATATTTATCTCATACATTATTGATATACACATAGAACAATTCTATACCTAGTCTAGACATTTATCTCATACATCATTGATATGAATTTAAAATTTTTAATTTTTAAATTTTAGATCTAATCACTCTGATGTGACATATAAAATTCTTTAATATCAAATCATGATAATATAAAAAAATTAAGATCTAAAATAGATCTGAAGAACTGCAAATTGCTAATGCAGCTATAATACCAGTTGAAGAAAAACTATATTTTCCACCATGGGATTATTTAGATCTAAACCAGATTTTTTAACAAAAATATAACTTGATTCGATCTGATCTGAAAGTTTTCAGATCTGATCTAAGTTGAAAAATATGTCCTAAAGCCAATCATCTAAGTAGTAGATGATTAGAATTAGTATATAAAATATCTAATAAAACTAGTTATTTGGCTGATTCATCATAAAAGTTCTATCTTCCTTAAATGAACTCTTAAATTATGATGAAGTCCTTAGAACCAAAATCAATCGATAAAAAAGGATTTATTAGATGGTTTTTAAATTATTTATGATCAAATGATAAGTTATTAATAAGGACGATAACTTATCGGGTGTAGGTCATTGTATGCCATATACGTTGGTTATCCTCGTAACCAAGTGGTGTGGAGATACTGGTATGACATTCAGATGAGATGTAGAAGTACGTCTGTACTAAACATGATTAATGTAGCACTCTACTATCAAGAGTAGCTAGTTAAGGCCAATGGGTATAGGTGTCTCTCCGACCTGAGACCATCATTGTGACTTGCAAGCAACTCGCTATACTTTGATGCCGAATTACCTATATTTCTAATATAGGTTCGAAAGATTTTTGGGTACAGTCAAGTACTTATGAAATTGGTGTGTGAGTCAAGATGGGATTGATCACTCCTGATTAACTTCAAGAAGAGAATGTCTCATTGTATTTCAATTTAGCAAAACCTAGGCCTGAGTAATCCTCATGACGTGTCATGAGATTTGCAAAATTTTGAGACACAATAGAGATGACTTGTATGAGTATTGATAGCATACTCGAAGTCATCTTGAGCATTATTGATCATAGGAATAAATTATATGATAACCATAGGCCAGGATTCTAAGAATGTTGCTTTGCATACATTCGACCTATCCGGATGTCGGGAACCATTTCTAGATGGTAACTTCGATTGATATAAAAATTGGTTTCTATGCTATTGGCTTAGGTTTGAACCTATGGGGTCACATACATTAGAGCTTGCAACCTGATTAGAGGGTTAATCGACGATTGTGAATCATTCTATGTTCAATCCATTAATACAATTGATGTTTAACCTAATGCAAGTATTGCAGGAGGATCGACTAGAAATTGAATTGCTAATTGAATCAATTTGATTAAAAAATGAGACTAAGATTAGGTCTAATTGAATTAGATTCAGTTAGAATTGATTTGGACTTAATTAGATTAAGTCTAGTTGGTTTATTGGATAAGCCAATTACAAGAAAGAACAATTCCTTATTTGACTAGGAGTTGTGTGCACCTAATTGATTTAGGATTTAAATCAAATTTAAATATTAATTTAATCTAATTTATTTGGGCTTCTAGTTGGACTAGGTTCACCATTAATTGGATTATAATTAACCTAGTTTAAATATGATTTAAGTTGGGTTCAAACCTATTTTGACCTAGTCAAACAAGAGGAGTCCTAGTTAGACTGGGATCCTCTCTCTTTCTCTTAAGCCTAAGAAAGCCCACATCCACCCATTTTTTTCTGATGTTTACATGAATCATTTCCATGACTAAGAGCTTCTCCATGCCTTATAAATCTATTTATTTGGAGTTTGTTTTAACTTGATCAAAACTTGGAAGAAGTTGGGATTTATTTCCTTCTTGAAAGAGTCCCCTTTGACCAAAACTCCTCCCTCCCTTGTGCGCCAACTCTACCCATGCCATATTCTTTTGTGCACCCATTTCTTCGTTGGTTTTGTGCATTGGCCATCAGGTTCTCATACCAAAAATTCAGGGAATGGGCATCCAAGAGTTGGACGCCCCATAGAAGTCCTTTTAAGACTAGGTTTGACCTAGTCTTCCTATCTCTTTTGGGACGCCTCCTAGAAGGTGTTGTGGGCATCCAAAACACTTGATATTCCATGGTGATTTCTGATGAGAAAATGTAGATGGCGTGGTGGTTTGAGGTGCTAAGAATCTTGGTGGAGAAAGCTTCTTTAAGACATCAAGTGTTGATGTCTTGTAGGAAAAAAGGTAAGAGAAAATTGTTTTCTCTTGGGATTTAATTTCATGTTTTCTTTCTCCCTTATCTTTATGAGTTTTATATGATAAAAACTTGAGAGAGAGAAAGTGAGAGGGCATGGGGATCCATGCTTTAGGGTGTTGGAGCATAGTGATCATCTTTGGGCATGATCAAATCATGTCCTAATGCGAGAAGAAGAAAAGAAGAATGTCTTCTCTTAGGATTTCTTTGAGAATCCTTCTTCTTCATATTTTTATGAAAATTTTATATGAATAAAATCAAAAATCTTCAATCTAGAAACTTAGAAAAATCTTAGAGAAGAAGGTCTCCTCTTGTCCTAGCATAGAAATGTTTTCAGGACATCAATCATTGATGTCTTGAAGGAGAAGATTCATCTTCTCTTAGGATTTATTTTTTCCTTGTTTTTATTTTTGGATTTATAGGAGATCCAAGGGTTGGATTTCTTTCTTATTTCTTCTCATATTCTTCATCTCTTGGAGTGTCTAAGAGATTTGAAGAATATGTATTTGATTGACCATCAGGAAGGATCCGCGAGAAGCTAGCACTTCGAATGGATCTTCATTCGATGAACCTTCGATCTGTGTTGTAGATTCGTATGGATCACTTATAGAGATCGAACGTATGTGCAGCTCTAAAAGCAATAATGAAAATCAACCACAAAATTCTTGACTTGTGCAAAGGTTAGAAATCTAATCTCTTGGTAACCTAGATATGATCTAGGGTTAGATCTAAAATTGTTCTAGATCTAGGTATTGATTTGATCAATATCAATTATGATTAATTTATTTTCAGATTTATATTTGCATCATGACATGTTATAGATCCTTAATGTAGAGTTTTGTAATCTGATTACATACATATTATAGATTAAACTATTTAATCTATATCTTTCGCTGCTTTAATTTTGAAAAAGTTTTGATATCTATGCATGAAACCCTGTATGTTTACTAACAGTTGTATCAGAGCATCCAGATTCTTTTATAACATATTCATGCATGCTTAAGAATAAATCTAAAAATTAAAATTAATTTAAGATCGCACAAACTGCTATAAGATTGTCCTATTGTAAGGTTAACCCTTTATAATAAAAAGGTTGTCCTAGTATGTGCTGATCTGAATCTAAATCATGAATAATTTAGATTAGATCTAAGAAAATTTATGATTTAATTTTTAATTTAAATTTAAAATTAAACTAATATTAGATCTATTTTAGATTATTTAGATTAGATCTAAATAATATCAGGATTGCACATACTACTATAAGATTGTCTTGCTATAAGGTTTATCCCTTACAGTGAAAAGATTATCCTAGTATGTGCTGATCTGAGAAACCTAAATTATAAATATGTTAGATGAGATCTAAAATAATTTATGATTTATTTTTAAATTTTAAATTTAATATTAAATAATTTATGATTTGATTTTGATCATTTAGATGAGATCCACATGATATGTTTCATGTTTTGATCTAGATCTTCATGTTGCATATATTGATATCTAGCTTCATTTTTTAATCTAGTTTGCATATGTATGATATAAAAATTTTGTAAAATTTAAATTGCAAACTTAATTTCTACAAAACTCTAGATTCAAAATCTTAGGACATGATCAAAATAATGAAACAAATCAAATCTAAAACCATCATTCGAATTTGATTCAAAGTAAAGTATTTAAAATTTGAAAATATTTTAAATAATAAAATTAGAAATTAGTTCTAAGATTTCATAAACCCAAACTCATAAGCTTGAACTTAATTGAGAATTAAGTAATTGTTTAGGATCTAGGTTTGTGATTTGAAGATCCTAAGATAATTTCATAAAACATGGGTTAATGGATAATGGGTTAGCTTTGATCAGTTCCTTAACTGGGTTAAACCTAGGGTTAGATTAAATGTGGACATAGTTAAGAAATTGATCAAATATAATTAATAGTTAATGAGGATTAGATCATTTTTTTAAAATCAATTTAATAGTTGTAGTTGATCAAGGTCCTAACAAATGGATATTGATCATGGCTTAGTGGTCGAGCCCGAGTCTTTAGGCAAACCAAATCAAAAATAATAAATCGATTGATGTCTAAGGTAAGTCTAGCATCTCAAACTGGTGATTTTTAATTGGTAGCCCACTTACATGACCATTTCTGATGGTATCTAAGGCAAGCCTTGGCAGACCCTCACGTAGATCTTACTTACCTGACCAATATGGTTAATCAGCTTTTGATTAGGTTGCTCATTGATTCATGCTAACCCATGTCATATAGAAAATCAGTGAGACTGATTTCATTCAATGAAACTGATCTAAGTGCCCATGGACTAAAATTGATCCTAATCCTTATTGATGACTTAAGAAGTCAGTGGGAGGACTTGACTTGGTGAAGTCAGTGGGAGCAAATTAGTCTATGTCATTTTTATCCTTAAATCACTATTAATTTAAATCCTCTAAAATTATTAGGTCCTTAAAATAATAAAGTTATGGAGATAACTGAGTCATAACCTCCCATTTAGGTGTTTGATAATGGATTCATTAACTTAATAATCATTGCAGGCCCAAAGGTCTAGTGCCTTGTTAACTAATGGAATTATCATCCATCATATGATGACTTGGATGTGTCTCTCTAATACTGGTTAAGTTGGCCAACCAAAGTTGGGCTTAATCATTCATTGGTTAGATGGACCAAGTATGGTCATGTTAATGGTTAGACCTAATCGGATCCTTATAGTGGAGGCCAAAGCCTACTGATTAGGTTTCTAGGACAAAATTAAATTACTAAAAGTTGTTTGGAGAAACAATTGGTCATGAACCTATCCTTAGATGTACATAGGTTAGCCAACCAAAGTTATGCTCATGTGCAGTCTATGCGGATTCTAGTACCTACTAGAAAATTAAAGTAATTCCTTGAATTAGAGGTTGAGGCTAACAGTTTGAATAAAATAGTGGAAGAACCTTTAGACTAAAGTCCAAATCTCTAGGCTTAATATAATTCATATACTTAGGTCATTATTTTCTTTTCTCAAAATAAGGCTAAACTGTAATTGCTCCTATCATTGTTAGATAGTGATGACTTATGGGATCCAACTTCGATAATTAGTATCGAAAGTTGAATTTGATTCAGTAGTATGAATGGATTCATATTGGGGCCTCTTAGCCTAGTAAAAATAATTAGTCCAAAATTGACCCAAATCAGGCATAGTGCTTCTACTGTTAGAAGTAGGATCATAGGAAGAAGAATTATTTTGCTTCTCTTGACCATAACAGGTTGAACACGAGAAATGAGCAAGAGTTGCTTATCAAGCATGTTATATGATAACACCTTGAAATTTCTCTATATGAAGTTCTGCTACCAGGGTATCTGCGTTCTTATCGAGTATCTCCCAATTAAAAATCAATCGATCGTATCTGCCAGACTTACCTTAGACACCAAATTATTAAGCCAAAACCAATTAGGTTAGTCTACAATCCAGACTCTAACCATTGAGCCTAATTAGGTCTTAGCTTGATCGATCACTCATGTGATTCGATCTTGACCCAAACTTAATCCTATTAGGCTGGTCAATTTAAGCACTATTGATCCCATCTAACCAACTCTTGATTCGATTTGATCAACCGCTAGACCTAATTGAGCTACCCAAGCCCAAACCCAATTTTATGAATATGTCTTAAATCTAAAAATTTTTAGTTTTTAGACTTAACATATTCCATAATCTTAATTCTTAATTAAGTTTAGGGTTCACAAACAAAATATGTAAATAAAATCCTAGGGTTTCATGATCTAGGGTTTTGCAGAAAATAAGTTTTAGATTTTTGATTAAGTACGAACGTGCAACAACCCTATACATCATAAGAACACCCCATCGAATGGGAGGAGAGGACATTTAAACCCTACTTTGTTCTTATAACTGGACGGCTAAGGGGAACGCCGTTAATCAAAACTATGAAAACTACAAAACTAGTTAGATCTACATCATATATCTCATATATAAAAAATTGATCTAACTATAAACATGTTTTGCATACATCTTCATGTATCATATCATGCATGTTTTTAGATCTAAATTATCTCATAATCATCTAAAAAATCAAATTTGAATTGATCATATCAAATTAAAATTTATTCTAGATAATTATGTAGAACTATTCTACAACTAGTTTAAACATGCATTCAACATATCTCATATGAACAAAAATTAAATAACTTTATTTTCTATTTTTTAGATCTTATTATAATATTTATAATATTCAAAAATAATAAATAAATAAATCTAAAAATTATAACTAATCAAATTAAATTATGATCATGTTAGACTATACATAGAATAATTCTATTCTACAACTAGTCATGCATCTTGTACAACTTAAATCTAAATTATTTAATTTTTTAATTTCTAATATCAGATCTAATCATATCTAATGTGACATCTAAAATCATCAAATTATCATGTCAAAATTGAAATAAAATCAGATTAATAGAAAATGAAACCTGCCTATGGTACCAGTTGAAGAAAAAACCTAGTTTTTTGGATCAGATTCGTTCAAATCTGATTGGATCAAGAGAGATATTTCAAAAATTTTTCTCTTGGATCTAGATTAGATCTAAGACTTTTTAAATCTAATATTATTGATCTAATAAAAAAAATAAAATAAAATAAAAAATAAACTAAATCTAATTTAATTTTATCTTGTTGTGGGTAATCTGATTACCCTCTGATATCCCGATGTCTGCTTGAGGTTCTGGATCTAGCCATGCAAGTGCTTGGCCTCTACTGGTATCCACTCAGGTAGGATCTGGAGATCTCCTCCTTCTTTATCACTTCTCTAAAAATCATATCTGGATCTGGTTTTGAAGATCTTCAAAACTTCTTTCGAAGATGTGAGTTGTCTCTTGGAGTAGTGCTGCCTTCTTCCTTTTCCTATCACCTTTCTCTTGCTTGGATCGTACCAAACTTGTGCCCAAAAATTCTTGGGCATGGGTAGGAGAGAGAACACTTGAAGATGGCATAGAGGAGGAAGAGGGGCAGCCTTGTGGCCTAGGTAAATGGTTCAAGCATCCTTGATCTTGGCGTGGATAGGGTTTTTATAGATCCTATTGTGCCACACAATGCCACATCATCTCGACCAATCATAGCTTTCTGTGCAATCAGATCTAAATCTAATTAGTGAAATGACATCATCTGATCCAATCAAATGAGAGCCCTTCTAAACCATCCTTAGATGGCACCAAGACTAGGTCAAAGCAGTCTTCTAGGCACCATCCAAGTAGAATCCCCGAAGCAACTGGAGTCCCATCTGTATAGGACTCTAGATGCTTTATCCATGGGAGCAGGCTACCCTAGGCATGCACCCCTTATCCATCTACTTTTTAGTAGGTGGACTGGTCCAAAAATTCTCTCCTATGATGGCTTGACACATGGGTAAATGTCTAAGTGTTAAAGATCAACGTTTGACCACATGTCCGAAATAGGATTTAGCAGGTGACAAAAAATAGTAGGTGATGTCTCAAATTCATCTCATAAATTAAGACAATCTTTTTCTGACCTGGACAAGCTCCAATTAGACCATGTAAAGGTACCTAAGTGAGTCTAGTCACATTTAGCTCAGTCGAGACAAAATTTAATGATAATTAAAGGAGAACATTAGGCTCAATCATGTGCTAGCATGATTTTTTTGAACCTAATTGAATCTAAATCAAATCAATTGAACTGGGTCAGTCCAATTGATGATATCTAGATCAAAACCCTTGTTCGAGTGATTCAATTAGGTTAAGTTTTATATGGTAATGACATATGTCGTGATCAACATCATCGAAACACCTTCCGATGGATTAAAACTTTTTTGATTCAGACAACTAGTATGATTGATCATCTAAATCATTCTAATTGCTCTCAAAATCCACCAGTGACACCTAACAGCATATGGTGGCAACCCATCAGAACTAAAAATGACTCTCGGTGTAGTTACCTGTGTAATTAAGTTCTTCTATCTTGAGCCCCGATAGGATTGGGGTTAAGGTAATCTCATCAAAGCCTAATATCTATCATATGATTAATCATTCAATTCAAGTCCAATGTGAAAACCTTAATAGAAACTTTTTCTATTATTCCACTCTACTATGGCCATGAGCTTATGGACTTGATTCTCATGATCATCATAGGGCTTCTCCTTATCTACCAAGGTAGATAGATTCCCTATTGGTGCAATCCAATTACTACAATGAAGATGCTATAGCCAACATACACCTCAGGGTTCTGAATGGCTAGGAGACCGAGTCATGGTGTAGTCAAACTATAATACCCTCAAGGTGAACTATCGATGCACCTTAGGTCAAAGAACCAGACACACAACTATAGTTTCGAGCCAGCCATTGACGAGAAGGTAGACTTCTTAATAACTGCTTGAGGTGGTCACGCTCAGTGCCCTCATTCTCTAATGAGTACCTATACTCTCGCTCTGGTATCTCTACACCGTAAACTCAAAAGTCATCTACTATAAAGAAGTGATTGTACATCAATCTTTCAGATCAATCACCATCCTCATGGTGATCCTATGGTTAGGAGCATTTTATGAATTAATAATGAAAATTCATATCTTAAATTTTCAACTCTTAAAAATAAGAACTATCATTGCCATTAACTCAAGGAATGTATCATAGATACTAAATATACATTATGATAGAAAATAACTCATTTTATTATTTATAGTCAAAATTATAATTTTATCCTTAGATGTGTATAACAAGTGTCAGCCAATTCTGGCTTCTAGGGCACACATATCTAACAGTGGCACTGCATAGCGCAATAGGGTCTATAAAAATCCTGTCTATGCCTAGATTAAAAGAGCTTCTACCTTAGCCCATGCCACATAGCCCCTCTCCCTCCTTCTCCATGCCACACCTTGGTCTTCTATCTCCTCTCCACACCTAAGAGGATTTGGGCATGAATTAGGTGCGATCCAAGCAAGTGAAAGATGACAAGAAAGGAAGAAGGCAGCACTGCTGTAAGAGACAATGACTAATCTTGAAAAGCCATTTTGAAGATCTTTAAGATCAGATCCAGATTTAATTTTTGAAGGATAGATTGGAAAGGAGAAGATCTCCAAATTCTATCTAAGTGGATATCGGTAGAGGCCAGGCGCTTGCATGGCTACATCTAGAACCTTAGGCAAACATTGGGATCATCATAGGGTAATAGGATTATCTATAACAAAGGTATAATTAAATTAGATTTAATTTAATTTATTTTTTTATTAGACCAATAAGATTAGATTTGAAGAGTCTCAGATCTGATTAGGATCTTAGAAGAAAATTTTTGAAATATCCTTCTTGATCTAATCAGATTTGAATGAACCTACATCGGGATAATAGGGTTTTTCCCTTCAGCTAGGGGGTCTCAGGGAACACCAGAGGCATCTCTAGCAGCCAGGAGTATCATAGATCAAATTTTTTCTATAGGAGCACTAGGAAGAGTCATGATTTAGGTAGAGGATAGTTCTCCAAGTGCAACTGAAGTGATGGCTGGTGTAGGGGTAGAAGAGAAGGACTAGGGTGGAATTTCTTAAGGTTTAGTCGCTAGTTTCAGAAGAGTTGGATGAGCTCTTGGGTTTCGAAGATGCCCGTAGGTTATGGAGGTATCCGAGAAGGCTTTAAAGAGGGCCATAGAGTGTGGAGGATTCGAAGAGGCAATGATGGTGTTTGAGGTGCAACGGCAGGCTCAGTAGTATAGCATTGAGTAGTTGGCCTCGAGAGACTCGATGATAGAGTCGACTTCTGCGGCATCAGATGGACTTTGGATATAAGTGGAGCTCCGTAGTGATAGCTTCACAAGTGGAGAGTAAATTTAACATGAGTTCAGAGCATCGATAATGCACAATTTTAGATGGAGCGGCACGTGCAGGTGGACAGACATAGCTCTGAGGAGATTGTGTCAGGTGGTACAGCATATGCTGGTGCAGGAATGCTGTAGGTTCTCAAGAAAAGTCCAAGAAAAGTGATGCAGCTGCTAAGCAGAAGGGATCCTATAATTTTAGCGGGGTGCCAAGAAGCAAGCATAGATCTTCAATGATGGAGGCGGTCATCCTAAAGACCTCAAGGGTGCACAATAGCTGAAGAGGATTAGCGGAGGCGATGTTTGCATAGGTGCTGTTAAGTGCACAGGGATAGTGGGGTCATGTAGGAGGGCATTGTCGAGGAATTTGCCAAGGCTTGGGGCACCAAGGTGAAGATTGTGAGGATTGGTGGTGCTCCCAAGCCTTGAAAGGCCATGAGAGGAGTCACGGTGTTGGCTCTAAAGATTCTAGGGGCTTAGTTGGTGCTTCGGAGACCTGGGATATAAGATGAAGCAAGAAATCAAAGTCAGAGAATCAAGATTGCAAAAAAAACATTTTCTATAGGTTAGCCAGCTTAATCCAAAAGTGGGTCGGCTAAGTCTCAGTGCACAGGCAAAATAGAGAGCTACACATTTGGGACTGCTGGCACAGCACAGAACTGACTGAGCCAACCCAGTGGAACTTAGCTGGCTCAGTGCTGATACTAAGCTGGCTTGGTGTGCGGGCAGAGTTATGTGAGGGTCTATTTTGGGCTAGGATCTGGGTTGATCCTAGGGGTCTTAAGGCCTGGTTTGAGAGGTCTTAAGGTGGCTAATTCATGTATGGGTCGGATCTAGATCTAGAGGATGAGAGCATGGGAGACATGGGTGTATATGGGCTTGGTGAGTGCTTTCATGTATTAGGTTAGCCAGGGGAGTTTTTGGTCAGACCTAATGGCTATGTACAAATACATAGGTTGTATTAGGATTTTCAAGATAGAAATCAATACAAACCTTTTCTCTCTCAACTCCCTTCTTCTCTTCTCTCTAGAGTTGCCATCCTAGGGTTCCTGAAGAAGCCCTAGAGAAGGGGGCATCTCCCTCAAGCCCAAGGAGGGAGGTGCCCCATCACAGATCCAGGTGGAAGATCAGTGATTTGCTGCCCATAGAGAATATCATAGGTTCCTTCAGGTCCATGCTAAAGATCAAGAGCTTCCGCAATATAGTATCGATGCTTGTGATGTCAAGGATGATTGGCGTTTAAGCGATATCATGGGTCTACAATTTGGTATCAGAGCTAGATGATGCCTGAAACATTTTGGACGAACATACCGTAATAAATTTAAACCCTAGTTGAAAAGCTTTCCTAGGCTAACCCAATACATGAAAGCACTCACCGACCCCATGTACAAATATCTCACATGCTCTCATCCCCTAGATCTAAACCCAACCCATACATGAGTTAGCCTCCTTAAGACCTTATTGGTCTAGGCCTTAAGACTCTAGGATAAAAGCCTATCCTAGACCCAAATATAAAATCCCATCCAGTTCTATTCGCCACCATCGAGTTGGCTCTATCAAGAGTCGAGCTGACTTGGCTGCATCTCGTCCGAACTCTATCTTCTATCTACCTGAGACAACTGGCTCGACTGTGCCTCGAGCTTGCTCGATCTTAGCCTGAGTCAGCTCGATTGTGTATTCGAGCCAGCTCGCCTGTGTGTCAGCCCTTGTCTTAGCTAATTCTTCTCTTGGCTTTGGTCCTTTGCTCTACTTTGTGTCCCAGATCTTCGGAGCACCTACCAAGCCCCTCAAGGTTATCACACCTAAACCTCGAGCCCGTGTAGGGCTACACACCATCTTCACCTAGGACAACTCCTGTCCTAGCCCTAGGACTCACCCCTATCCTTGTCTCCTAGAGCTAACACCTTGGCTCCTCCTATGGCCTCCCAAGGCTTGGGAGCACCACATCAAATTCTATACATAAAAATAGTCCCTAAGTCTTAAATTTAATCCTAACGATAGTCGAAGAGGGTAGGCTCCCATGGCTACAGCAGCAATTCTTTCTCCATTTTTGACATACAGGATCATCTCACCATCCCTCAGCCTCCTGTTCTCCTCAAGATCCTATATAGAAGTGCACAGGTGAGCACTAGAATCAAAGTCAAGCACCCAACTGGATGCAGAAGAAATTATAAAGTTAGATTCTATAACGAGTATACCTCTAGAAGGACCTACCTCCCTTTTATTCTTCAAGCTGGCCAGGTATATAGGACAGTTCCACTTTCAATGGCCGTCGGTGTTGCAATAAAAATATTTTTCTTTGTCTGTAGCCTTCTTCTTTGGCTCTCCCTTCTTCTTCTTCCCACCTTCAGTCTTCTGCTTCTTCGCAAACTTCTTCTTTTCAAAAAAATTTTTCTTGAAAAAAGTTTACTCTATAGTAAGTACCGAGCCCTTTGAATCTTTCAAAGAAAGCTCTGTAGTAACCAACATATTCATCAATTCAACTAAAATACATTGTAGCTTATGCATATAGAAGTTCATGATGAACTATCCATATACATCAATCAAGGACTACAAGATCACATCAATTTGCAAGCCCCTATCTAGCTTCACACCAAGCTTCTCAAGTTCCTCTAAGTCCTTGATCATCATAACATAATGATCTTGGACCGACTGCCCATCACGCATTTGTGCCTTAAAAAGACTTCTACTAACTTGATACTTGGTTGCGCGACTCTCTTCACCAAACAACTCTTGTAGATGAGCCAATATTTGGTGAGCAGTCTTGATGTCCTTATGTTGGTGCTGAAGCTCATCAGACATCGAGTCCAACATGTAGTACCTAGCTTTATTATCTTCATCCATCCACTTTTCTAGAGAAGCTATCTATTCAGTGGATGGACGAGCTAGTAAGGTGGGGGATCCTTATCCAATACATGAGTCAGCTTTTCAAAATCTAAAATAATTTTGTAGTTTTGAAGCCAATCTTTGTAATTAGATTTGGTGAGTCTGTGGGTGTCAAGGATATGGGCTAGTGGATTGGATGCAGATATTTGCCTATAGAAAGTCAAAGTTTTTAGTTAGATTTTATAATTAAACTTGATCGATTTATTTATGAATTTTATTTTTAAATAAATTAGGCTCTCACTATTTTCTCGGATCTCTACATTTTCTTGGCAGAGATGAAAAAATCTTCGTAATCAATTAATTTCAAGTAGGTGGTGCAGTCCCACCGACTGGCTCACCACCTCACCCAATAATTATTGGTGATAGATCAGCTGATGAATGGACAACTCTTGTACAATGATTCTCTAATCATGGTGTACCCAATCTTGGTCTCTAATTCATGAAGCTCATCGTGCCCAGAATATTGCTCCACTTTTTAGTTAAGTCAAACCCACGATTTGCATGAATTAGATTCCTAATGGATCCCTCACCGTATCTGAAATATTGAGCCTATCTCATCCTCCAACCCATAACATCCAATGCCTAATAGATATGGTTGCATCTTTTCGGTGCAACTAAACCACTTTAACCAATCAAGAACAATCAACCCCGAAAAGGGCCCACACATCTACAATGGTGGAAGATCTATGACTTAATATTTTCTTAAAGAGATTTGATTTAGGTCTCATTAAACTTGACTTAACTTAGTCATAATAATTATGACTAACCTAGTGGCATGGATTAGCTTGAATTGTTAGCCACCTCAAATCAAAACTGGATTAGCTCAAATGGCTAGGTAAGTGAGATCGGTGGAAGGAATATGCCATTAACTCAATAAGAATGCATTCAGATTGAGTAGCTTCCACTTAAAAATCAGTCAGTCATATCTGTCAGACTTATCTTAGATATCAAATTATTGAACCAGAACCAATTGGATTAGCCTACAATCCAGGCTCGAATCATAGAATCAAATTAGGTCTTGACTTGCTCAACCATATGTGACTGTGAATCGATCTTCATCCAGACTTAATCCTATTAGGCTAGTCAATTCTAAGCACTCTTGATCCCACCTAACCAACTCTTGATTTGGTTTGATCAACCGCTAGACCTAATTAAGCTACTTAAGCCCAAACCCAAATTTATGAAGATGTCGTAGATCTAAAAATTCATAATTTTTAGATCTAATTGATTTCATAGTCTTAATTCTTAATTAAGTTTGGATTTAAAAATAGAAACATGCCAAAAATCTTAAGATTTTAAGATCTAGAATTTTTCAGAAAAGTAAATTTTTTTGATTTCTAATTAAGGACAAATGCGTAGCACCCCTACACACCATAAGAGCATCCCACCAAATGAAAAGAGAGGGCCTTTAAATCCTTCTTACTCTTATGATCGGATGGCCAAGGGGAATGCCTTAATTAGTAATAATAACTACACTATAAAATAATAACATCTAGAACATATATCTCATACAAAGTCATAGATCTAATCATGTGTATTCTGTATACATCTCATGTATCAAATATTAAATCAGGTATGCATGCCTTCATATCTAATATATCACATATAATATCTAAAAAATAAAATTTTAAATTGATCACATCAAATAAAATCTTACTATAAATAATTCATAGAACTATTCTACAACTAGTCTAGGTATTCATCATTTATATCTCATATAAAAATTTAAATTTTTTTCTATTTTTTAGATTTGATTATAATATTTATAACATCAAAAAATAGAGATAAAAAAATCTAAAAAATATTTTAATCATATCAAAAAAAAATTATACTAGACTATACATAAAATAATTCTTCACCAAGTCTAGACATGTATCTCATACAACATTGATATGAATCTAAAATTTTAATTTTTTAATTTTAGATCTGATTATATTTGATGTGAGATCTAAAATTATTAATATAAGATCATAAATCATAATAAAAGTTAGATCTAAAATAGATCTGAAGAATCGCAAACACAGCTCTGATAACATTTAAAGAAAAATCAGCATTTTTCTACCACAGAATCGTTCAGATCCGATTAAATCTAAAGAAATATTTCAAAAAATTTCTAATAAATTATAATTAGATCTGAGATATCTTAGATCTAATCCTAAAGATTAATATTAAAATTAAAATTAAAATTAAAATTAGATTTAATTTCATACCTTGGTTGGATGATCTGATTATCCTGCCGATGATCCTGATGCTCCTGAAGTTCTGGATGTAGCCATGCAATCACCTAGCCTCTACCAAAGTCCACTCGAGCTCATTCTAGATGTCTTTTCCTTGTAAATTTATTCTTCAAAGATCATATCTGAATCTGATCTATAGATCCTTCAAAAATAAATTTGAAGGAAGTGTGTTCATCTCACGAACACTATCACGTAGAATCTGAATCTTACGCCAAGCTCCTTGGACCTTCTTCACTGATTGTGCCCAATCTCTGAGCATGTAGAAGAGGGAGAGGAAGAGGATCAAATGGGGTGTTGAGGATTGTAGGGATGGCAGCACCTTGGCATGGAAGGGAGATCACATGTGAAGACCCTATGGTGCAAGGGTTCTTATAGAAAAACCTTGCACCATATAGGAGCCCCTTTTGACCAAACAACCACCTTGTTTGATCCATTGGGACTCCTAGTTTTGATCTCCATGTCAAAAACCAGATCCCCATCTAGTTTTGACACCAAAAATTCCTCCATAAAGTGGCGGCATGAAAGGATAAGGAAGAGTCTATGGCGCCTAGGACTCTTCCCTTAAGAGTTTAATCCAAATCAAACTCTATCTTAACCCAATCTATGCACCTCCAAAAATCACCAAATTAGGTACACCAAAGTGTGACTCAAGCCTAATCTCATGCCTAAAAAATCAAAGGAAAAAGATTACCAAAGAATTCTCCAAGAAGCTCTAAACCTATGACCCTCAAAACACTTAATTAGGTCAACTAATAATTCTAGTCCAATTGCATTTCAGAATGGATTTATTGATAGAATTAATCTAACATGGACAAGTTTCAGTCAGATAGAAATAAATCTATTCATAATCTAAGAATGAGTCAAATTAAATTTGACTTGATTGTGATGAATTAGAAAGATTACAGAAGGAAAAAGTTAGGCTCAATCATGTACTAGCATGATTATCTTAAATCTAATAGGATCTAATCCAAATTAATCGGACTGGGTTAATCCAATTGATGACATCCAGACCAAAAACATTATTTTTGTGACCTAGTTAAGTTTAGTGTTATATGATAATGAGACATGTCATGATCTCCATCATCGATATCATCGAAATATCTTTTGATGGATCAAAACTTTTTTGATTCATATAATTAGAATGATCGATCGTCAATATCATTCTAATTGCTCCTAAAATCTACCAGTGACACCTAGCAATATATGGTGGCAACCCATTAGAACTAAAAGTAAATCTCTCAGTGCAGCTACCTGTGTGATTAGGTTCTTCTATCTTGGGCCCCAACAGGATTATGGTTAAGATAAACTTGTCAAACCCAATATCCATCATATAAATTAATCATTCAATTTGAGTCTGATGTGAAATCCTATAAAAACTCTTTCTATCATCCTCATACTACCATGATCATAGGCTTATGGAATTAATCTCATGATCATCATAGGGCTTCTCCTCATCTACTAAGGTAGTTAGATCCCTTATTGGTGCAATCCAAATCCTACAATGAACATGCTATAGCCAATATACACCTCAGGATTTTGAATAGCTAAAAGATCGAGCTATAGTATAGTCAAGCTATAATATCCTCAAAGTGAACTATCGATGCACCTCAGATCAAAGAATCAGACATACCACTACAGCATCGAGCTAGTCATCGATGAGAAGGTAGACTCTCTTATGACTGCTCGAGGTGGTCACACTCTGTGCCCTTGTTCTCTAACAAGTATCTATACTCTCACTTTAATGTCTTCACACCATAGACTTAAGACTTATCTATCCTAAAAAAGTGATCATACACCAACCTTTTGGATCGATCACCATTCTTGTGATGATCCTACGATGAGAAGCAATTTATGTTAAATTATGAAAATTCATGTCTTAAATTTTCAACTCTTGAAATATGAATTGTCATTATCATTAACTCAAAGGATGTATCACAGACACTTTAAATATACACTTTAATAAAAAATAATTTTTTTATTAATTTATAGTTAAAATTATAAAATTGCCCCTAGAAGTGTATTACAATTATTTAGCCAATCTAGCTTTTAGGGCACACATCTAACATAGAGTCACATAGCTCGCTTTGAGGTCTCGTGGAAACTTTTCAGAGCAAAGATATGTGATGGGCAGTCTATCCATGATCATTGTTTAATAATGATCGAGGAGCTTCAGAAGCTAGGCATAAACATGGATAAGGAATTGTAGGTGGATATGATCCTACAATCCCTCCCTGATTCGTATGGGCAATTTATTATGAACTACCATATGAATAAGATTGATACCTCTTTATCTAAATTGCTGAATATGTTGGTGACAGCTAAAAGTACCTTAAAAAGTTCAAGGGGTGCCATTCTAACTATGGTGCAGGCTTCCTCCAAAAGAAAATCTTCTTGGAAGAAGAAGAAGAAGCCTGCAAACAAGCAAAAGACTAGTAGCAAACCCAAGAAGCAGTCTCCAAAGAAGACCAACGACAAAGAAAAATATTTTCACTATAATATTGAAGGTCATTGGAAAATAAACTATCCTGCATACCTGGCCACTTTGAAGAACAAAATGAAGGAACTAGATCTAGGGTTTTATAGGTAGATCTTAAAACATTTTCAAGATCTTGCAGCAGAAGATGTAAACAAATCAAATATTTATTTAAATAAATATGTAAACACCTAGATCTCAAATCTATTACATGATCAAAGTATGATATTAAATTAGAAATTAAAATCAAACAAGAAAGAAAAGGTTGATCAAATCAATCTAGATCTACACTACATCAAATGCAGGTATGAAGTTTATAAATCACATCTGTTACCTGAGCAAGTTAGACGTTCTAACTTACTGATCTAGGCTTGAGGATGAAGTCACAAGCCGCACATGCATCCAGCCTCTAGGAGTCATCCACACGAGCCTATAATCTCTGATCTGAAGTTCGATGCAGAAAATCAGCACAGCATGCTAGTACTGTGCTGATCCTTCAACGGTCGATTCGATGCTCCCTTCTTCAAAATTTAGACTCTCCAAAATATGAGAAGGAAGATGAGAGAATACCAATCTGAGACTCTCTTAGAAAAAACTCAAAAAAAAGAAGGAGAGATTGAAAATAAAATAGCCCTAGAAGAAGACCCTCTTCTTCTTCTCTTTTCTCTCACCTAGATACCTAGTTTGGTGCCTATGGAACCCCCACACCCAAGGACCCACTTTCTCTAATTTTTGCACACCCCAAATCTCTCCCAAAGCTCTATATTTCATGATAAAATTAAAATAAAATTTATCCAATAAATAGAGAAAAAGAAGAGTCCAAGTTAGATCAAAATCCCAGACTAGGAATGTCCAAACATGGAAAGTTGTTGGGGTGCCCAACTCTTGGGCGCCTCCTTCATAATTATTGGTGTGGACCAGCAAGAGAGGGTGAACAAAAAAGGAGATTATTTTTATGGAATAAGAGGAGAATTAATTAAAAGAGGGGGTGGCACTCAAGGGAAGGTGTTTTGGTCAACAAGGATTCTATCTCATAGAATCGTAAGCAAAACTAACTACTCTTTTGACTTGGTCTTCCAACAAATTACCTTATAAAAAAAGAAGAAAAGAAAGAGGGCATGAGAAGCCATGGGAGTGGAGAAAATGTAAGAAATAAAACAAAAAAGGACATGGGGCGTGAGGATTAAGTGGCGCAAGTGATAGGGAGTCCTAGTCACACTAGGACTCCTATTTTGACTTGGTCAAATAAGATCTTTTAACCAAATAAAATTAAGATTAAACTAACCCAATTAAATAAGACCCTAACCTATTTAAGGCCTTAATTAAATTAAATTAAATTAAATTTAATTTTAATTTATTTTTTAATTAAATTAGAAAATTAGGTTAATCCGAGTCCTAGTTAGACTAGGGCTAGTTCTTCCTTGCACTAGGCTTATCCAATAAACCAATTAAACTTGATCCAATCAAGCCTAAACTAAATCTAATTAAATTATATTTAATTAGAATTAATCTCAACCTATTGGCTTAATTAAATTAAGTTAATTAGTAATTCAATTACTAATCGATCCTCCTACAACACTTGCACTAGGTTAAACACCAATCATATTGATTGTTTAACCCTAGAATGATTCTTAATCATTGATCAACCATCTGATCAGATCATAAGCTCTAATGTATATGACCTCATAAGTCTAAACCTAAGCCAATAGCATAAAAATAAATTTTTGTACCAATCAAAGTGATCATCTAGTAATGATACCCGATGGTTGGATAGGTCGAAGTTGTAGAACACCTTCCTTAGAATCCATGCAGATATAGTTTCCATATAATTCATTTTCTTGACCACAATGCTCATAGGACACCTCAAAGTTCAACTATCAACTCTAATCAGGTTGTCCACATTATATTTCAAAATATCAAATCCATCTGATGGACTACCCTAGCCAAGGTTTTGCTATATTGAAATACAGTGATACATTCTTCTCCAACTCTTGGAGTGGTCAATTCCATCTTGATCACACTCCTACTTTGCAAGTACTTAACTATGCCCAGAAGTCTTTTATTACTGAATTAAAAATTCAGTTAGTCCAGTACCAAAGCATAGTGAGTTGTTTGCAAGTCACTAAGGTGATCTCAGGTCTAAGGGATACTTATACCTATATCCCATTAGAGACATTCTCGACAGTAGAATGCTTTGAAGTTGATCACGTTCAATGACGATGTACCCATACATCTCACCTATATGCCATATCAGTGTCTCCATACTTCTTGGTTAGGAGGACAACCAACCTATGTGGCATATAGCGACCTATACTCGATAGATGCTGTTGTCCTAATTAACAGCCTATCATTTGGTTATGAACTAATTTATGGACTAATCGATAAATCCTCTCTTTATCGAAACTAAACAGTCCTAAGGACTTCATCACAATAATAAAGTTCATTAGAAGATGTAAACTTATGATGAAAAAAATACCAAAATATATTTATTAATTAATAAATTAATTATAATTATAAAATAGCTCAATCATCAATAGGCTAATGATTGGCTTTGGGACACAATTCCCAACTCCCACTTATCCTAAAGCCACTCGGTACAGTATCTAATACCTATCTTCGACTTATGGTTGTCAAACTCCTTGATTGCTAGGGCTTTAGTGAAGGGGATGGCTAGGTTCTTCTTTTCATCGATCTTCTGAAGGTCGACGTCACCACGATCCACGATCTCACAGACCAAATGAAAGTGGCATAGAATGTACTTTGTCCGCTAGTGTACCTTTGGTTCCTTTGCCTGAGCTATGGTGCCAGTGCTGTCGCAGTAGAATAAGACTGGACCATCAATGGAGGGTGCTACTCCAAGCTCGGTGATGAACTTTCTCAGCCACACAGCTTTCTTTGCTGCATATGATGCTGCCATGTACTCTGCTTCACAACCAAAGTCAGCCACTGTATACTACTTGAAACTTTCAAGCAGATGGCTCCACCATTTAGAGTAAAGATATATCCTGACACATTTTTACTATAATCATGATTAGATTGAAAACTAAAGTTTGTAAATCCATCAAGTTTTAGATCTGACTCACCCTAAACCAACCATTGGTCATTAGTATTTTTCAAATACTTAAGGATGGTTTTAACAACCTTTCAGTGATTTTCTCCAAGGTCAGACTAGTATCTACTCACTACTCCTAGTGAGTATGCCACGTCTGATCTCGTACATGTCATTGCATACATAATAGACCCCACTACTGAAGCATATGAAATTCTACTCATACGCTCTCTTTCTCTTCAGAAGTTGTCGGATAATTCTTCTTAGAGAAAGAAATTCCTTCGCCTATCGGAAGATAGCCCCTTTTGAAATTCTCCATGCTGAACCTCTTCAGCATAGCTTTTATGTATGTGGACTGGGATATACCAAGCATCCTTTTAGATCTATCCCTATAGATCTTCATCCCTAGGATGTATGATGCTTCACCCAAGTCCTTCATGGAGAATTGTAATGGCAACTAGACTTTTATTTTTTATAGTGCAGGGATGTCATTCTCGATTAAGAGAATATCATCCACATACAAAATAAGAAATACCACTACTGGACCATTTGGTCATTTGTAAATATAGGGTTCTTCTCCATTCTTAATGAAGCCATATGTTTTGATCACTTTATCAAAATGCATGTTCCAACTCCGAGTTGCTTGCTTTAATCCATAAATGGATCCTTGAAGCCTGCACATCTTGGACTCATCTATGGATGTGAATCCCTCAGGTTGTATCATATACACCTCTTCGGTTAGCTCTCCATTTAGGAAAGTCATCTTCACATCCATCTATCAGATCTCATAGTCCAGGTGGGCAGCTATTGCAAGCATTATCTGAATGGATTTGAGCATTGCCACTAGAAAGAATGTATCATCATAGTTAATACCATAATGTTGATGATATCCCTTAGCAAACAGATGGGCTTTATAGGTCTCCACCTTTTCGTCTATGCCACTTTTTCTTTTGAATACCCATTTACACCCAATGGATTTAACCCCTTCAGGTGGGTCAACTAATGTCCATACATCATTGACCTTCATGGAATCCATTTCGGATCTAATGGCTTCTAGCCATTTCTCAGAGTCGGGTCTCTGCATCACATCCATATAAGTGATCGGGTCCTCATCATTCTCATCAAGTTTGATGGGATCACCATCCTAGATCAAGAATCCATAGTTACTCTACCAGATCGCCTTAATCGTGCAGGTTCACTAGGCTTCGGATCTGATCTGATTAAATCTGACTTAGGTTCAACATTTTGTGTCGGACTTTCTATCTATTGAACTTCATCAAGTTCAACCTTAGAGGCAACAGTTCCTTCACTAAGAAACTTCTTTTTTAAAAAAGTTGCCCTAAGGCTTACGAACACTTTTTGTTCATCTGCATGGTAGAAATAGTATCCTTTGATCTCTTTTGGGTACCCTATGAATGTACACTTGTCAGACCTAGGTCCAAGTTTATCTGTAACTAACCGTTTGACATAAGTCGGGCACCCCCAAATCCTAAGGTGTGAAAGTGCTGGCTTATGCCCTGTCCATATCTCATATGGGATTTTAACTACCGACTTACTTGAAATCCTATTTAATAGATAACAAGTTGATTCGAGTGCATATCTTCAGAAGGATATCGGCAAGCTGGCAAATTTCATCATGGATTGGATCATGTCTAACAAAGTTCGATTCCTCCTTTCAAACACACCATTATGCTGTGGTGTTTCAGGAGGAGTCTGTTAAGAGAGAATTTCATTCTCTCCTAGATATGTGAGAAACTCACCAGAAAGGTATTCTCCTCCTCAGTCAGATTGAAGAGTTTTAATACTCTTCCCAATTTATTTTTTTACTTTACTTTGGAATCGTTTGAATATTTCAAAAGAATCTAACTTATGTTTTATTAGATAGACATATCCATATTTGGATAGATCATCTATGAAAGTGATGAAGTAGACATATCCACCTCTGGCACTTATGCTTATTGATCCACATACATCAGTATGTACTAGACCTAAGAGCTCATTAGCTCTGTCACCTTTTCTAGTAAAAGATGACTTGATCATTTTACCAAGAAGACAGAACTCACAGATTGAAAGTGATTCACAATCATTGACTTTAAGGATTTTCTCTTGAGTCAACCAATTTATTCTGTTCTTGTTTATATGATCTAGTCTACAATGCCATAAGTAGATATCTGATGCACTATCTAATCTAGGGTGCTTGCCAGTAGAATAGACTATATTAATAAGTTGTGATAACATATATGCACCATTGTTCAATTGTCCACAGAAAGCAATAACACCGTTCAAAATTATATTACAAATTCATTTCTTTATTAAAATTTCATAATTGTTCATGGTCAAAAGGCCTACAGAAATGATATCTAAAAAGAAACTAGGACAAAAATGATAATTACTAAGAATAATTTCTAAAGCTAGAACTAGAACTGGTCTTCCATCTCCAACATTCAGAAATCTCTCATCTTGCTCGAATCTTCTACTGACCTGCAACCCCTACAATGAATTGCAAATATGGTAAGGGCTACCGATATCCAATACCCAATCAGTAATATCACAAATAGAGAAATTGTGAGTTATCATATACATACCTTGCCCAGTAATAGCTTGCTTCTTTCTCTGCCTATTTGGATCCAGGGAGGTAATGTACTGAGGATAGTTCCTCTTTTAGTGCCCCTACTTCTTGCAAAAGAAGCATTCAGCTTGACTCTTATCAGGCTTGATCTTCCTGGTCTGGCCCTGCACTGATGTCCCAGTCCGAACTTGCACCTTCTTTATTGTTTTCTTCTTGTTCTTCTTCCATTTTCTAAAGGGTCAAGAACCAGAAGATGAACCTTCCACTAAGTTCACTGACTCTTTATAGAGCTAGTGATCCTTCTTAAAGTTCTGAAGTAACCCTAATAAGCCATGGTAGTTTACTTCAGGCTTTGTCATCCTATAATAAGTAAGGAAAGGGAGATAGGACTTTGGTAGCGAGTTCAGTATTGCATCTTTTCCAAGTTGTTTATGCAAGAAAAAGTCGAGTTTGCTTAAGTGCTCTATCAGCTCGATCATGTACAATACATGATCAATGATAGAGGCTCCATCCCACATTTTGGTGTTGAAGATGGTGCAACTAGTCTTATGCCTCTCAATGTCATCGAGTGTACCAAAAGAATCTTTCAACACTTGGAGCATTTTATTTGGTTGAGCTATCTTAAACCTACGACTGAACTCATCGCTCATCATAGCCAACATAATATAGCACACCATGGTTCGATCACTGAGCCACTTCTGATAAGTGTCTCTAACTGTTCCACGTGCATTGGCAGCTAGCTCCTTAGGTGCAGGATCCGTCAACACATATAGGATCCGTTCATGCTCCACGATAATCTTCAACTTTCGGTACCAGCTATCGAAGTTGGATCCCACCAACTTATCATTATCTAATAATGATCAGAGAGATAGGAAAGTGGTCATGTCTGCACAAAAGAAAATCAAAACCTAATTAGTTATTGATTCATTCAATCTAAAGATTTGGACTTTAATCAAAAGGTTTCTTCTACTATTTTATTCGAATTGATAGCCTCTACCTCTAATTCAAAAAATTATCCTAATTTCTTAGTGGGTACTAGAATCCACATAGACTGCACATGAGCCCAACTTTGGTTGGCCAACCTATGTACATCTAAGGGTAGGTTCATAACCAATTATTTCTCCAAATAATTTTTAGTAATTAAATTTTGCCCCAGCCCCTGATCAGTTAGCTTTGGCCTTCTCAGAAAAGGATCCAGTTAGATCCAACCATTAACATGACCATACTTAGCCCATCTAATCAATGAATGATCAAGCCCAACTTTGGTTGGTCTATTTGACCACCATTTGGAAAGATGTATCAAAGAGATCATATAATGAATGATAATTTCATCAATCGATAAGCACCAGGCCTTTAGGCCTCCAGTGATTATCCAACTAATGGACCCATTATCATCCACTTTAATGGGAGGCTATGATCCAGTTATCATATAACTATTTTATTTTAGGGACCTAATAATTTTAGAAGATTTAATTTATAGAAGTGAGTAGATCAGATTAACCAGCTTGTTATGATCATCCCACTGGCTTCACCAAGTCAGCTTAAGAGAGACCACTAATAGGCTGGTCTAGGAGCAACTAAATCAGTCACACTGATTTATCTAGCTGACATGGGTCAGCTTGAATAGTCAGGTGATTCAATCAAAACATAATCTCACCAAAAGGCCAGGTAAGTTTGATCGGTGGGAGGGTCTGTCAAAGCTTGCCTTAGACACCATCAAAAATGGCAAGATAAGCAAGCTGCCAATTAAAATCTACCAGTCTGGTTTACCTTAGATACCAACTGGTTTAATTAGTTTCAATTAGATCAATCTAACAGTTTATGCTAGACCATGTAGCCAAGAATCAAGTCCATCTTGGGTCTTGTTAAAGACATGAACTTGACTAACACAACTATTGTAATTGATCTAGAGAATCCTTGACCTAATCTAAGACAATAATTGATTAGATTTAGTCAATTCTCTAATTAAGTCCATTCTTTAATCTAATCCTAGGTCTAACCCAATTAATGGACCTAATCCCTACTAATCCATTTAACCCAATGTGTTATGATTTGTGTCTTAGGATCTTCAATTCACAATCCTAGATCCTAATCAATTAACTTCTTAATTCTCAATTAAGTTTTGGGCTGAGGGTTGGGGTTCGACTTTTCGAAAATGATTTTCATATTTGTAAAATATTTGTACAATATGGTTCTATCAACCAAGTTGCATGTTTGATTCATAATCAATATGCAAGTAAAATAAACATAAAACTACTTTAGATCTAATCTAAATAGGTTCATGTAATTGAAATAGTTTTAATAATAATCAATTATAAATCTTCCTAGATCAAACCTAACACATTTATGATGATTGAAATTAGATTAAAATATTTTTAATCAGATCATAAAATCTCTTAGATCTAATCTAAAATTTTATGATCAATATTTTAGATCAGCACGTACTAGGATAATCTATTAACGATAAGGGATAAACCTTACAACAAGACAACCTTATGACAGTTCGTACAATCTAAAATATTTTATTTTTAAATATAAAACTATTTTAAATCTATTAAATTATAAATAAAATTATATCAAATCTAATAAATTTATGATTAGAGTTAGATCATCACAAACTAGGACAACCTTTTCACTGTAAGGGATAAACCTTACAGTAGGACAATCTTATGGCAGTTCGTGAGATCTAAATTTTTTTTATTAATTTTAAATTTAATAATTAGATTATAAATTAGATCTAATCTAAGAAATAATCTAAATATGTATAAAATTATATAATAATAATCTGCTCTGATATCAATTGAAGGAACCAAATCAAGGGTTTTACAGGTAGATCTTGAAACTTTTTCAAGATCATCCAATGAAAGACTTAAATAAATTAAATATTTATTTAAATAAATATATAAATACCTAGATCTCAAATTTATTATATGATCAAGGCATGATAATATATCAAAAATTAAAATCAAATGAGAATGAAAAGGTTGATCAAATCAACCTAAATCTACACTACATCAAATACAGGTATGAAGTTTATAGATCATATCTATTACTTGAGCAAGTTAGATGTTCTAACTTGCTGATCCAGGCTTGAGGATGAATTCATGAGCCACACATGCATTCGGCCTCTAAGAGTCGTCCACACAAGCCTACAATCTCTGATCTGAAGTCCGATGCAGGAAATCAGCACAGCATGCTAGTACTATACTGATCCTTCTTCGACGGTCGATCCGATGCTCTCTTCTTTAAAATTTAGACTCTCCAAAATATAAAAAAAAAAGATGAGAGTTTACTGATCTGAGACTCTCTTAGAAAAAACTCAAGAAAAAGGAGGAGAGATTGAAAATAAAATAGTCCTAGAAGAAGAGGTAGAAGAAGAACCTCTTCTCTCTTTTCTCTCACCTAGACATCTAGTTTGGTGTCGATGGAACCCCCATGCCCAAGGACCCTCTTCCTCTAATTTTTGCACACCCCAAACCTCTCCCAAAGCTCTATATTGTATGAAAAAATTAGAATAAAATTCATCCAATAAATAGAAGAAAAGAAGAGTCCAAGTTAGTTCAAAATCCTAGACTAGGAATGTTCAAACATGGGAAGTTGTTGGGGTCCCCAACTCTTGGGTGCCTCCTCCATAATTATTACCATGGACCAAAAAGGAAGGGTGCACAAAAAAGGAGATTATTTTTATAGAATAAGAGAAGAATTAATTAAAAGAGGGGGTGGCACTTAAGGGAAGGTGTTTTGGTCAACAAGGATTCTATTGAAGGGAAATCCTGATTTCCCGGTCCAGGTTCGTCCAGATCTGATCAGATCAAGAGATATATTTCAAAAATTTTTCTCTTGATCCCAATCAGATCTTGATATGTTTCAAATCTGATTCTTATTATTTTAATAAATAAAATAAAAATAAGATAATTAAATATTTAATTTTCCTGATTTGGGTATCCATTATGTAGATGATCTGATTGCAGCAGAAGGTTCTGGATCTAGCCACGCAAGCGCCTGGCCTCTATCGGTATCCACTCGGGTTGGATCTGGAGATCCTCTTTTTCTTTATCATGCCTCCAAAAATCAGATCTGGATCTAATCTGGAGGATCTTCAAAACTCCTTTTGAGATCAGCAGTCGTCCTTGCAGCAGGCAGCCTTCTTCTTTTAATCGCCTTTCTTTTGATCTGGAACGCCCACCAAAGTCCAAAACTCTTTGCGACGTGAGAGGAGAAGGAGGAAAGTTTAGGCATGGGGAAGAGGGGAGAGGCAGCCTTGGGGCATGGAAAATCTCTATTGAATTCATCTTTTTATCTGAGTTGGGCGCAGGTTTATTTATAGACTAACGTGATCCAACTCCTCTTCCTCCCAACCAATCACACCTTTGTGAAATCAGATTAAATCTGATTGGTGGGAATAGAGACCCCTGGATTTCCTCCTTAGAGGGTTGCCTAAGACCAGTCAACTGGATTCTTGTAGAACTCTGATTGGAAATCCTAAAGGAGTGGAGTCCTTGTCCAACAAGGACTCCAAGGCGCCCTCCAACTTGGGCGCCGCCGGGTGGCGTGCGCCCCTCC